>JACGCM010000699.1:0-123966 GCA_014058105.1 Kingdonia uniflora
TTACCATCAATGGTGAGGGATGGGTGGCCCTCGGCCTGTTAAAGAGCCTAACTACATCGTCTTCCATGTTTTGGGGTAATGGTAACTATAGTATAATTAATATGCAAATTTTTCCGAGTGTGTGCATCGTTTCATATCTCAGTGAACTTCGTGATTTGGGCAAACCTAAGTATCATGTAAACCCTTCGACCCGACTGAAACTTGGGGATGACCTCAAAGTTTTTCAAAGTTCTAATTTGGGCAAGCCCGAGTGGCATGAATAGTCGAAAGACTGGACACTTGGGGATGTATTGGGACTGGCCACATCTTACTTTGCTCAAGATCAAACTCACAGATAGAAATACCCAGGGGTGACCTTGAAGCTCAGCGAACTTCATGATTTGGGTAAACCTAAGTATCCAGTCAACTCTACGACCCGACTGATACTTGGGGACGTCCTCAAAGTTTTTCAAAGTTTCAATTCGAGCAAACTTGAGTGGCATCAATAGTCGAAAGACAAGACACTCGGGGATGCATTGGGGCCGACCACATCATGCTACGCTCAGGCTCAAACCGGCAAATAGAAATACACGGAGGTGACCTTGAAGCTTAGTGAACTTCATGATTTGGGTAAACTTAAGTATCAAGTCAACCCTTCAACCCGGCTGATACTTGGGGGCAACTTTAAAGTTTTTCAAAGTTCTAATTTGAGCAAACCCGAGTGGTATGAATAGTCAAATGGCTAGGCACTCGTAGATGCATTGGGATCGACCACATCTTGCTTCGCTCAGGATCAACGCCGCGGATAGTAATACCGGAAGGCGACCTCGAAGCTCAGTACATTTCTTGACTTGGTCATGCCTTTACATCCAGTTAACCCTTCGATCAGAAGGGTACATAGGGGCGGCCTCAAAGCTCAATCATTCTTCAATACTAGCATACGTCGAGGGTAATTTTGACATATCATTTATTCAACTCATTCAATCACACAGCATACCAACATTCAAACAACGAGTTCAAATCAAATTATAAAGCAGTGTTAACACAATCATCACCAACCAATAGATAGTTTCTTACACACAAAAACCAGATTAAAACAAGTTTTTTTTTTCTCTCCGTCTCTCAGATAACCAAATCAAACAAAATTACCTGGACTCTCCATATATGCAGACCTTTCATCAGTGCCACGATTCTCCCCTATAGGCGGGCTTTCATGCTCTCCACGCCAGCCAACTCGACCTCAAGTCTCCACTCTTTTCCTCCCACATTTGTTACATTATCGAAGGAAGGATCATCTTCTACTGGGGGATAGAGTTCGAAGGTTTTAGGGTTATAACCAGTCCATCAATAAATTTCTTTAACGATAAAGTCATCTCGCACTCTAGGATGTAGATTACTTGAAAGCGTACATGATTATCTTAAAGTTGCACCCCTAGTCTTTCCACCTCCGCTTCCGACACTGCCACCTTTGCATCACATCGCTCGACCACTGACAGACTCTACCTCGCCGCATCAGAATTAACTTGTTACATTTCCCGCTCTATCTCAACCACTCGGGTGGCCAGAGACATAATCTTTCCCTTCATGAGCTCTCACCCGTCAACAGACTCCTTCAACTTCTCACTCGATGCCTTTTGAGCCCTTGTAAATGAGATCATCCAGGCATGCATCTACATATATCACATCCAATTTGACCATTCAACAGTTAATAATATAAAGTTCAAGTATTTCCTATTTTTACAACTCAACACATACCTGGCACCATACCACCTCAGCACGACGACCTACTTTTTTTGGGTTAGTGGTATATAGATGCAGTATTGACTCTACTGACGCTTGAACAAACTCCTCTTATTCGGCCGTAACCTACCTGACTTTGGCCGAGTTTTCCCTTTCGACAATTTGATCATAACTCCTCTTTCGTGGTGTTGTCTTGGTCAATGGGGCGGTCGAGCCTTTGATAGTAGTTTTTCCCTTACCCTTTTATGCCTGTAGAATTTCCTTTGGGGCATTCAAACTTTGCCCCCATACCTCAGCCGTCAATATTGGAACCCCTCGACGAGTCCTCAGCACAAAGTTCAACTTCCTTTTTTCTCCTCTTCGACGACCCAGCTGCAGTCAAAGCATTTTTTAACAGTGTATTAGTCTTCTTCTATCATTTTCTCACAATATTCAGCTTCTGAAATACCCTGTTCACTCATCCCTCACTGATGAGCACATAATTATAATATTTTTAATATATCCGAACATGTATTTTAGTTGTCCATTATATTTAATTTTAGGTACTTATGTACGCTTGTTTGATTGTAGCTATTGGAGATGGATATTTGAAACCAAGCTCTTAAAGTCAAGTAAAAGTGTCTCCAGCAGTTCATACCACAAAAAGTCAAAGACACAATATATTTGTTCTCAAGATTGAAGAAATATACACACAAATATTATTGGAGAATAAGATCAAAGAATATATTACATCCAAGATCCAAAAAAATATTTTATATTGAAGATATATACAAGAGTTTCCATGAAGAAAGATCTTTGCATCACTTAAGGGAATTATATGCAAGACTCCTAGGAGATTGGTTGTAAAATTAGAAGATATTATTGTGAAAATCATTTTTACAATTTAATGTATAGTTTCTAAATTTAGGTTCCTTCTCCTATAAAAGGAACCCTCCCCCCATTGTAATTGGGCATCTTATATTAGAGCAAGTTTAGAAAAAATAAAATCATAAGTTATATTTAATTGTCTCTTCTTCTCTTTTAGTTTAATTTTTGTAAATGTCTTTTTTAGTTGCTAGTGCGATGAAGTTCGAGATGAGCGACTGATCTCCTAGCTAAGGCTAAGATGAGGCTGCTTCTTGGATGAGCAATAGTTGATAATAATTAGGTTCTAATTAGTTTTCTCTTAGTACTTTATAATTGATAAGTTAGTGCATCATATCGAAGGCTTGACCATAGCTTCGATTTGGTGTGCAATAACTTTGGATACAAACAAGTGCTACTAACCGATGACTTGATTTGGAGATCTAAACAAGAGAAAACACTAGAGAACTCACTCAAGCCTAGCCATGGTTGAGTTGATAATTCTCTAAGATACTCTTCACCATCTCTTAAAAGCATAACCACTAAATGTTTGACCATTGATTTAGTAGTTTATTTTACAACATCGTATGTGTCTTAACACGAACATATAATGGGTGGAGAGATTAAGATCTAGATATATATTGATTAGTGCTTTGAAAGGTAGAGGTCAAGTCCGAACCATAGCTCTCTACCTCATTAAGTTTTATAATTAGTTTTTATTTATTTTTCTTAGATTTATCTCGTATATAATCGTTATTTGTCCTAGAAAGTATTTGTTTTCCCAAACCTCCTTGTGGATTCGATCCCACTCATCCGTGCTATAATTCGTCAACCGTACTTTGAGCAGGTATTTTGTAGAGGCCTTAAAACCCTCTTATCAAATGGCATCATTGCCGGGGAGGCATCGTTGAAAACTATTCTCTCTAATACCGAATTTTCTTTGTTAATTCTTTCGAATACCGTGCATTTGATTTCTAAATTTTTTGTTTCTATTATTTGCTGAAAAGTATAGCAGGCCGGTAATAGCGTATAGTATTTTTATTATTATCGTTTCTCTTTCTGTTTCTCTAGTTTAGTTTCTAAAAAAAGAAGAGAAAAAAATGATTGTTTCGAGTTTGTGGCGCTACAGTAGCTGTGAAGTATGTTCCTGAATGTTTCACCATTTTTGATCATCTATACTTCTGAATTGGGAAATACGTTTGCTATGAAAGTTTTAGATAATTCAAAACTCTTTCCGAATTGCTATGGATCATATTTTTCTGTTTAGTCGTTTGCGAGTTAATGCCCTTTGAAAAAAAAAGTATAAAAAAATAGTCTCCGTAAAGGACGCCACTGCTCATTCATCACCTGTTTTGAGCATTAAGGTAGCTAAATTCTAGAAAACATCTTTATTGAATTTTTTTCTTTCTGAAATATCTTTCCAAATTGATATTATTTATTGCTCTCTCTCAACCGAGCTGAAAGATATGCGCATATGAAAATCAGGACATCATAGACTACAATAAACTTGGTAATTTAATTAATATTATTGTCGCAAGTTCACTAATCTTTTTTCTCCTATTTTGGAGGATAGTCACAAAGTGGGAAGAGAGACAGACAATACGCAAAGCTAAAAGCATCATCAAATCCATCCTTCTTGTACCCCCTAAGTGAAGGTCACTTCTTTCTTTTGCCCCCTAAGTGAAGGGGCGGTCATAGCTTCACCGGGAAACACTTCCCGTAGGTTGGTACCTCTCTAAGCTTGACATCTATAAGGGGTTCATATCCGCTCCGCCCTGAAACTAGGAACATAAAGTCGTGTAGACTATGCAAATTCACGCTGCTCTAATAAAATATTTGTTGTGGTTGGATTGACCTATTAACGTGTTTAAATTTCTTTTCATTCCAAAAATTAGTAAAGGAAAAAACTATTAGAGACTTGCGGGATTTCATCACCCAAAAAGCTCTCTAACAAATGGGACCACCCATTAGAGATACGTATCACACGAAAATTGAACGACCCGGACCTAAAAATAGCTGATAATAAAAAATAGTAGCAAGATTCCCACGCGATTTCATCACCCAACATATAGGTGTACCGGACCGAGGTACAAACACGGATTGATAGGATACGGCCCCAGCCTAACACCGCGAAATACTGGTTGATGGTTTACGATGTCACTGTTTTGAGTGCTGACGTACAAGGCTACTCCCTCGGGCGTAAAGACTGGACATCTACTTTAAGCTGGTACTAGCATAGTGATGCAGAGGAGTATAGGAACCAAAGCCTTTTGCTATCCTGCCCATTTTGAACATAGAAAAATATAAGGGAGACCTAATTATTACTTCTAAAAAGTGTTAATGTGCTAGAGTCTAGATTTGATTGATTGTTTACTGCATCGGGTGGTAAATTTTATTGATTATTTGTTGCCCATGATCAATTGGACACGTGGAGAAAAATGTTTAGGAAGTTTACCAGAACCTTTGCCTATTTATGGCCCACCACTTCAGCCAAAGCGGAGAGGGCGACTACTTCGCCCAATCAACACAATAGAGAACTTAGGATCCCCAATTGTGGAGGAGGGTAATCTATCTAGAGTTGACCAAATTGAGCCTGTTGTTGAGCTAGAAGTCGAACCCCCAATCATGGCTGCCACCAAATCTCTTAGGGACTATTGGACCCCAGAGGTGAGTGATATACCTTCGTATTTTATGTTACCAGCCATCACAGCAAATCATTATGAAATCAAGCCTAGTGCAATCCAAAATGTTACCTACATTTCATGGGCTTGAATCTGAGAGCCCTTATAAGCAATCAGTGAATTTAGGAAAATCTTAGCGCTTTTAAAATATTAACATTTTAGTGAGGATTTCGTCCGCCTTCGTTTATTCCCACTCTCACTAAAAGACAATGCGAGTCATTGGCTTAATTCATTAGCACTAGCATCTATCAATTCATGGGACCAAATGGAGACTAAGTTCAAAACTAAATGGTTTTCGATAAGAAAAACCCTTGCTCTTAGAAATATAATTGCTGAATTTGCTCAAAATAAGAGCGAAACATTTTACGAGGCATGAGAGAGATATAAAGATCTTATTGCACAATGTCCCCATCATGGTTTTGAAAAACAACATTTAGCCCAAATCTTTAATCGTGGAATAACATCTGAGAATCGTTACAGGCTAGAATCCATGCATTGTGGTATATTTCAGGACCGTGAACCCGATAGAGCTTATGAGGAGTTTGAGACATTGGCTGAAAATTCTCAGTAATGGGACTTTGATCCACATTGAAATGTTCGTATAGCCAAGAAAGGTGGCTTGTATGAAGTAAGGGAACGTCCATTAAAGCCCAATTAGATACTTTTACCTATAAAATCGATGCTATGGCTATGAATCAATCTAAGGGTAGTATGAACCAAGTTCAGTGACAGGGGTACACCGTTTGTTATGATGTCACCCATGTGACTCAAATGCATCCCATATTAAATGAAATGAATGGCAATCAAGAGCAAGTGAATATTTTGAATAATACTTACAAGAGGCCATTTGACCCGTACAAGCCAATTTGGAAGAATAACCCAAACTTTTCGTGGAAGAACAACCAACCCAGTCCTGGTTTTGGAAAGCCACAGACCTCAGTTCATAATTTGTATAGGAATCCCAATTCTCAGTCTTATTCTCAAGCATCTCAGCAAACCTTTCAGTCATCCAAACAGTTATCGCCAACTCCACCTAAACCATCTTTGGAAGACACCCTTGCTCTCTTTATGCAACAATCAATAGAAAGTCAAAAACAAGCGCTGGAATTTCAGCAACAAATGATGTAATTCCAACAACAGACTTAGGTGAATCAGAATTCTACATCCCAATCTATCTCTAATTTAGAGACTCAGATAGGAAAATTGGTAAATACATTACATGAGAGACCACCAGGTAAGCTACCTAGCCAACCTAAATTTAATCCCAATGGACCACCTGGGTTTGAGCCTAACTCAATCCCAAAATAGCTTAATGCCATTACTACTCTTCGAAGTACTAGACAAATTAATAACCGAGTTGAAATACCTAAGGTTGAGCCAACACAAGTTGCTATTGAGGATGATGTAGGTACGAGTGAACCAGTTGTAGTAAGCAACCATAAACCTTCTAAGAAATCTAAGGAGTTGCCTACTTCGTCCGTTTCTATACCAAAGGCACGTGTTGAGCCAAAGGTGCCTTATCCACAACGCCTACTTTCGGCTAATAAAGGAATTCAATTTGACAAGATATTGGATATATTTAAGCAAGTTTATATAAAAATTTGAGTACTCGATGCCATCATACTTATTCCTGCGTAAGATACACTTGAAGTTCTCAGGAAGATACCCTAGAAGTTCCAAAGCAAGTGGAGGAACCTTCTCACATCTGTACAAGCAAATCCACTTTACCTTAATATGGAGATAAGCAAATTTCTCGACAAACACCTTAGCTGAGGTTCCAGAGCTGACCTACCTTTTGAGGAATGGGCTGAGGGAAACCAGATTTTCTGATACGAATCGAAGACCTTCATTATGAGTACTTCCGTTTACGCTTAAGTTGACTTCTGAGTTAAAGAGCACTTCTCCTGGTCTAATACAAATAGTCCTGAGTGATTTTATCGAATAGAAGTTTTTCGGTTCGAATACACTCTGACTGTATGGTTTTATTCAAATAGAATCACTCTCTGCTCGAATACATTTCAGACTGATTATTTTTATTTGAATTTAAACATCCCTATACGAATATATTTCAGCCAGACTGTTTTTATTCGAGTCAAAATTTCTCTGTTCGAATACAATTTAGCCTGTGTTATTTGATTCGAATATATTGATAATCTATTCGAATACACTCTTATTCAAACAAACTTTTTGTCTATTCGGACACGGTGTGATTCTGCTTCTCTTTTTGCGCATTTATGGGATGTTTTGGCCCTTTTTCATAATCACCTTGTACTTATGATCCCGATTATAGAAAGTTCTAAACTTATTGCAAAAAAGGATGATTTATATGTTTGTTGAATTTGTAATGTAATTTGAGCTAAAAATATACTTGATTTGTTTTTGTAGGCTATTCGTTTAGTGAAGGGGATTTGCCTCGGGATAGAGGAGGAAAAAGCCGAGCTCGAGAGCGGGAAGGTAGAGCTCGAGAAGAAAGTGATTTTCTTGAAGTCCAATTTAGTTCAGGAGAGGAAGCGATTGGACTCTTTAATGGCAGTGCAAGAGGTGGAGATTAGCTAGCTGACAGAAGAAACGCAAAAGAATCTGGATGTGGTGGCAGTCCAGCGTGATTGACTTGGGTGTCAACTCATCAATATGGGGTACACTAAAGCTAAGGTTACAGCTATTATGGAGGATGCATATGTTAAAGAGGGGGATAAAGATGATGTTGTTGGAGTGGTTAAAGGGCTGAACAGTGTCTCTACCCAAACTGAGCGAGAGAACCATAGGGATGACAATGTGAATCCAGAGAATATGTAATGCCCCGTATTTTAGTTACTCCTTTTATTCACTTATATTCCATTTCCGTAATATTCCTATTCCATATCTCATCGGCATTTATTTCTTCACGTTAAGTTCCATATTCATATTTTGCATTTACTCTTTCATCCATTAATCATCCATTATTCATCTATTTGCATCCATTTATTCCTTTCAGTGTTTTAGTATAACATTCCTTTTTGTGGTTTTGGCGGTTAGGTGGTCTTTTGGAGAAGGAGGTGACATTGTGGACTTGGGAAGCCCTAGATGGGTTGGAATTGATGTTTGTATGTTGTGTGTGTGGCTTGGGGTAGTTCCGGTGAGCCGTTGAAGTGGCCGATAAGTTTCTGGACTTTTCTGAGGAAAATATTCTTCTTTGGGGGCCTAGGTGTTTTGGTGGCCGTGAGGTGGTGGAGGTGGTGTTTGTACCTTGAGAAATCCTTGTTAGGCTTGTAGGAGTGTTTGTGTGGTAGTGGTGGTGGTCTGTGGTGTTTCCGGGGTGTCCGGGGTCGTCTGGGGAATCCCCGGGGTCCATTTTTGGTGCTGAAGCAGTTCTGTTCGAACAGAGGGGCGTCTGCAGCTCTAATTGGGACTATTTCTCTCCTTTCTTCACTTATCTTTTTTTTCTCTCTCTTCTCTTCCTAACCTATTTCCCCTCTCTTCCTCACTCTTGATCCACTCTCCCCCATCGTATCGAGAATCCTTCGCCCGCTTCGTCGCGAGTTTCGCTCCTACCCTCGGTAAGTTTTCCCGATTCCTTTTTCGTCCTTTTTGCTCGATTATCTGCGAAGATTTTGATTCTAAGGTTGGGTTTATTGTCGTTTTCTTTAATTGATTGTTTGCATGCTGTTGTTATTGGTTGTGTTAGCTTGTCAGGCGTTTCGTTTGCCGTTCCATGAAATTTAGTTGGTTTTCTGAGTTGGATTTCCGCATGACTCGGGATTGTCTTCAGGCGAGTTTTATCCCTTCATTACTAAGTTTATATAATAGTTTCTGAGTATTGTCTTAGACTGTTAATTGAACTTAGAGATGCTATGTTATTAACTATAATTGCACCTAGGAATTACTCGGTTTATTTTGTTAACCTTCAGTTAGGTTTGTTTTATCTCGGGGGTTCGGTTAGTATTCGTATTGGACCCGAGCTTAGTTAGTTTTGGTTGGGTTAGTATTCTCGTGGCTTTTCCCCTGAATGCCCCATCTAACTTTAAGAGATTGGTGTGTAGGATGTAGTGACGGTTAGGTTGCTGTGTCGGCTATGCTTAGTCGGTGCGACTGAGTCTCTGTTCATCCTGATTTGTATTGCTATGTGAGCGGCAGGTGTGTTGTTTCTCTTATACACTTGTTGCATCTTAATTACTTTACTAATATCTTCAAAACTTATGGAGATTGGATACACGAACACTCCATTTTGGTTAACCTCTGATAGGGTCTAAGGAGTCCTAATATCGGGTTAAAAGATTTGGTGAGATTGGGAATGGAACTATCATACCTAGCTCAACCACTCAGGAGTGTGGAATGGTATGAGGCAGAGTCCTAGATATCCCAACTTATTCCATGTTGAGGTTGAAATTCCTTGAAATGATACGGATTATTGCTCCGTTGGGTTGATTCATCCATTACCACTTTGATCGAGTGTGACCTATCCTTAGCTTGGTCGAGCTTAACCAAATCGTACCAGTGTGTCCCCTTACTAATCACTTTAAGAAATTAGACATTAGCCGTTGATCGACCTACTACTTAGGAATTACGAGTATATGTTTTATTGCATCACGCCACATTGCACCTAGGGTAAGTATGGGATTATCCTAGTCATCAAGTCACATCATGGCATTGCATATTCTCTTATCATTAACTCCCTCTCCTCTTATATTCTTGACTCAAACTCTTTCCTTATCTACTCTTTATCCCTTGTGATCTTTTAGTATATTGCTAGACTGTATTTACCTATTTCTGCTTTACATTCATCTTTATCTCTATTCTCAGTACATGTTTATTAGCAGGATATTTAGTTCTGTTAGATTAGTGAGCTCGTTGCTTGCTTACTCTCGCATTTTAACCATTTCAGAGGTTGATTAGCTTGGACTGCCACGTGGTCGGCCAGTTCAGAAATAGATCTTGCCGCTGCAAATTTCTTTCAGCTCCAGACTTCTGTAGGTGTTTTTCAGCATATGTCGCTGAGTTTTATTTTGATATATTATATTACATTTTCTTCTAATGTATATATATATATATATCTTTTGCTTCTACGTTTTATTGTTGTATGTTATTTCTTTATACTGATGATTATTGCTATATGTGAATAGCTGAGCCAAAATTTGTCTATGGCTTGGCTATTTGTGGGGTAGAATCTGTAGATTTCCCGACCTGCACTACTTAGAATCTTGTAATTGGTCAATCTACTGATTACCAGATTTTGGGGCGTGACAAACTTGGTATCAGAGCATAAGGTTAATCCTTATCTTTGTTATTGCAGATCATATGACGAGTTACTCTTTAGACTGAGTTAGGATCGATTCTTTTCAGATTTCATATTTTATCATATTCCTTTCCGTTCCTAATCCTTTCCTATCCGTTCCTGAGTTGTGTTTCTTTGTTCGTAACAGATGGCAAGAGGTGATAGTGGCAGAGGTCGTGCTAGAACCCGTGAGGGTATTCAAGGAGGTATTCGCAGGGGTTTACACAGCGGGGCAATAGCTGATGAGCCAGTGGTTAGTCAGGAGAGTGTGGGGTCTATTTCGATCCCTCAGACAGAGCCGATAGTTTCTGAGGCTGGGGTTGGTATAGAGGTAGTACCAGGGGTTCAGCTTCATCAGGCTACCCCACTTACTCTAGTGATTCCAGGGCAGCCAGGTATTCTACCGGTTCTAGCAGCTTCAAGTGTTTCAGCTGAGATAAGGCAGCTTATAGAGAGTTTTGCCGCATCCTTTCAGCAGGCTAGGAGCCCAGTACATGGAGAACACAATTACTTAGAGCAGCTTCAGTGATACAAACACCCTACTTTTTTCGGCTCGTTGATTCTTCCAGAGGCCAAGACATGGTTCAGGTATATAGAGAAGACCTTTGACGCGATGAAGTGTCCTGACGATCTGCGGGTGACACTTGCAGCTTACCTACTTCAGGGTGAGGCAGACTTTTGGCAGGATATGGCCAAGAGAACAGTTTTGGAGTCTCCTATTCTTTGGTCATCATTCCATGAGCTTTTCTTCGCTCAGTACTTTCCGCAGAGCTATAGAGACGCCTGCATTTCCGAGTTCTATACACTTAAGCAAGGGGATATGAATATTGCCCGATATGATCAGAGGTTTAACGAGCTCGCTCGTTATGTTCCGTTTATTGTTCAGGATGGGAACAGAAGAAGATTAAGTTTTTGAAAGGTCTTCATCCATTCTTTAGGAGGTTCTTGATCTCCTCCGGTACCAGTACTTACAGAGAGGTTTTGTCTAAAGCATTAGCTTTGAAACAAAACGAGGCAGATGATCGCAAGTCCAGGGACGCGAGGAACCCAGCGAGACAGGACATAAGACCCGATAAGGGCAAGGCGATTCAGACTCAGTACAATAGTTTGGGCATGAAGAGACAGAGATTCGAGAGCACACCAGTGAGAGTCACGGGCGGACAGTATTTAGAGAGGGGCACAACTTTCTTCTCGTACTTGTTGGAACTGCGGGGGAATTGGGCATATTAGGAAACTTTCTCCTAAACCAGACAGAGGTCAGCAGCCACTACGACAGTTTTAGGGTCTAATTGGTTACCAGCCACGACCACAGTAGTTTCCTCAGGTTCGGCAGTTTCTACAGAGGCAGTTTCAGGGTCTACAGGGTAGACAAATAGTTCCAGGACCTCAGGGTATTCAGAGACCACATCATCCAGTACAACAGTAGGGTCAGGTTCAGAGTCGTGGGTAGGGCAGAGTGTTTGCAGTGGGGAGGCGAGACGCTCGCACCACTCCACCTGTGGTGGATGGTATGATCTATATCTCTTATTCACCCGCTCATGTCTTTTTCGATTCTGGTGCATCGCGTTCATTCATCGCATCTGCATTTCTCTGCATTATTTGCTTTGAGTCTTTTTTATTGATTGATGAGGTTTCCATGGGTACTCCTTTAGATTCCTCGGTGTCTATCTCACGTATATGTAGAGATTTCCCCATAGCTATTTTTGGTCGAATCCTCTCAGCAGACCTATTAGTTTTGTCGATGCATGAGTTTGACATCATCCTAGGCATGGATTGGTTGTCGACGCACCGGGTCACTTTAGACTGCTTCGAGAAAACGGCTACCTTTTGCATTCCCGGTGAGAGGCGATTCGTGTTCTCTAGTTCGAAACCTGCGCAGTTAGGGGACGGCTTATTAGCTTTCTTAGAGTTAGAGTCCTTGGGCGTGGACGTTAGCTCTATTCTGGTAGTTTGCAATTATTCCAACATTTTCCAGCAGATTCCCGGTCTACTGCCGATGAGAGTTATTGATTTTGGCATAGATCTTGTTCCGGGAACAGTACCGATTTTGAAGGCACCGTACCGTATGGCGCCCATTAAGATGAAAGAGCTGAAGGATCAGATTTCTGAGTTGATGGGTCAGGGATTTATTTGACCGAGTACTTCACCGTGGGGAGCTCCAGTTTTTTTAGCAAAGAAGAGAGACAGTTTGATGCATTTGTGAATTGATTACCGCGAGTTGAACAAAGTTACGATTAAGAACAAATATCCATCGCCGAGGATCAAGGACTTCTTTGACCAGCTTCGAGGGGCTCAGTTCTTTTCAAAGATTGATCTCAGATCAGGTTACCACCAGCTGAGGGTCAGGGCAGCTAATGTTTCGAAGACAGCCATTCGGACTCGTTACGGACACTATAAGTTTTGGGTGATGCCGTTCGGTTTGACGAACGCGCCCGCAGCCTTTATGGATTTGATGAACCGTGTTTTCAGCCCATTTCTTGACCGGTTTGTCATTGTGTTCATCGACGATATTCTGATATATTCGAGGACTGAGGCAGAGCATGAGGAGCATTTGAGGACCTCTTTACAGACTTTGCGGGAGAACGCATTATTCGCGAAGTTTGAAAAGTGTGAGTTTTGGCAGCAGGAAGCAAAATTCCTAGAGCACGTGGTGCCTAAGTATGGAATTGTAGTAGATCCTTCCAAGGTTGCAGCAGTTGCAGATTGGGCACAGCCGATGAGCGTTACAGAGATTTGTAGTTTTCTGAGTTTGGCGGGCTATTATCATAGATTCATCGAGGGGTTTTCGCGGATTGCAGCTCCTCTGACTCATTTGACATAGAAGGACGTTTGGTTGGTTTGGAACGACAGGTGTTCTTCAGCTTTCGCAGAGTTGAAGAAGAGATTGACGACAGTACCAGTTCTGATTGTTCCTTCCAGTGGGCAGAGGTACAGAGTATACAGTGATGCATCGCTCAGTGGACTTGGTTGCGTGTTGATGCAGGTGGGCAAGGTGGTGGCTTATGCTTAGAGACAACTTAAGGTACACGAGAGGAATTATTCTACACATGACCTCGAGTTGGTAGTAGTGGTTTATGCACTGAAGATTTGGAGGCACTACCTTTACGAGGAGAGATTCGAGATCTTTTCTGATCACAAGAGTTTGCGGTATCTTTTCTCTCAGAAGGAGATGAACATGAGACAACGCATGTGGATAGAATTTTTGAAGGACTACAACGTGGATTGGCAGTATCACCCCGGGAAGGCGAACGTGGTGGCCGACTCTTTGAGCCGCTTGCCTTGAGGATTACTTGCACGTCTGATAATTCGAGAGTAGACGATGCTTAGCGACATTGCAGAGTTTGGGTTGGTTTTGGGTTCACAGACTACGGGTGGTCTTATTGCAAATCTGAGAGTTCAGCCGTCTTTGATTTCTCGGATTATAGAGGTGCAGCAGCAGGACGATAGATTACAGTCTTGGGCTTCAGATGACACCAGACATGATTGGACAGTAAGTTCAGATGGCAGCATCAGATTCATTGGCAGATTATGCTTGCCAGATTCTGAGGTACTAAAATGCGAGATTTTGAGTGAGACTCATGGTTCGAGATACACTATTCATCCAGGCAGTACGAAGATGTACCAAGACCTAAAGAGACATTTTTAGTGGGACAATATGAAGCGCGAGATAGCTACCTTTGTTTCCAAATGTCTAACTTGCCAGCAGATGAAGGCCGAGCATCAGAAACTGGCAAGACAGCTAAAGCCTTTACCTATTCTGGAGTAGAAATGGGAACATGTGATGATGGACTTCATATCGAGTTTACCGCGGACGAAGAAGTAGCATGATTCTATTTGAGTGATTGTGGACCGACTAACCAAATCGACGCATTTTATTCTGGTTCGCATGACGTTCATAGTAGATGAGTTGAGCAGAATCTACGTGAAGGAGATTGTTCGGTTACACGGTGTTCCAGTGTCGATAGTATCAGATAGAGATGCCAGATTTAGCAGTAAATTTTAACAGAGTTTTCAGCGAGCTATGGATACTAGACTAGATTTTAGTACATCATTCCACCCTCATACCGATGGTCAGACAGAGCGAGTTAACCAGATTCTTGAGGATATGCTTCGAGCTTATGTTTTGGACTTCAAGGGCAGTTGGGATGAGTATTTACATTAGGCTGAGTTCGCGTATAACAAGAGCTTTCAATCGAGTATCGGGATGGCACCGTACGAGGCTTTATATGGTAGACCATGCAGATCATCTTTGAGTTGGGTAGAGGTTGGTAAGCAGAGCTTACTGGGACCAGACTTGGATCGGGAGACCACAGAGGCAGTTACCATTATCAGGGACCGACTATATACAGCTCAGAGCCGACATAAGAGTTACGCCGACATCCACAGGAGACCGCTAGAGTTTCAGATCGGGGATCATGTTTTGCTGAAGGTTTTACCGATGAGGAGCGTGATACGTTTCAGCAAGAAGGGGAAGCTAGCTTCGAGATATATTGGCCCGTTTGAGATTCTGGACAAAGTTGGAGAGTTAGCATACCGATTAGCATTATCGCCGCAGCTGAGCAGAGTTCACAGCGTCTTCCATGTTTCTATGTTGAGGAAGTGCGAGCGGGACCCTACTCACGTGATTAACTGGGAGCCGATAGAGGTTCGGGACAATGCCTCGTATCTTGAGCATCTGGCGTATATTATGGATCGCGAGGAAAAGGTCCTTCGCCGCAAGACTATTCCGTTTGTAAAAGTCCAGTGGAGTCACCATGGTCCAGAAGAGGCTACCTGGGAGTTGGAGGCTGATGTGAGGAGGCACTATCCACTTTTATTCTCTGGATGAGGTATGCGTTTAATTTCGGGGGCAAATTTTTTTTTAGGGGGGTAGATTGTAATGTCCCGTATTTTAGTTACTCCTTTTATTCGCTTATATTCCATTTCCACAATATTCCTATTCCTTATCTCATCGGAATTTATTCCTTCACGTTAAGTTCTGCATTCATATTCCGCATTTACTCTTTCATCCATTAATCATCTATTTATTCCTTTCGGTGTTTTAGTATAAGATTTATTTCTGTGGTTTTGGCCGTTCGGTGGTCTTTTGGAGGAGGAGGTGACATTGTGGCCTTGGGAACCCCTATATGGGTTGGTATTGATGTTTATATGTTGTGTGTGTGGTTTGGGGTGGTTCCGGTGAGCCGTTTGAGTGGCCGGTAAGTTTCTGAACTTTTCTGGGGAAAAAATTCCTTTTTGGGGCCCTAGGTGTTTTGGTGGCCATGAGGTGGTGGAGGTGGTGTTTGCACCTTGAGAAATCCTTGTTAGGCTTGTAGGAGTGTTTGTGTGGAAGTGGTGGTGGTTCGTGGATTTTCTGGAGTGTCCGGGATGGTCTGAGGAATCCCCGGGGTCTTTTTTTTGTGCAGGAGCAGCTCTGTTCGAACAGGACCTTTTCTATTTGAACAGACCCATTTTTGTTCAAACAGAACTTGTCTCTGTTCGAACAGGGGGGCATCTGCAGCCTAATTGGGTTTATTTTTCTCCTTTCTTAACTTCCCTTTTTTATCTATCTCTCTCTTCTCTCCCTAACCTATTTCCCCTCTCCTCCTCACTCTCCTACATCGTATCGAGGATCATTCGCCCACTTCGTCGCGAGTTTCGCTCCTACCCTCGGTAAGTTTTTCCGATTCCTTTTTGTCCTTTTCGCTCAATTTTCGGCGTAGAGTTTGATTCTAGGGTTGGGTTTATTGTCGCTTTCTTTAATTGATTATTTTCTTATTGTTGTTATTGGTTGTGTTAGCTTGACAGGCGTTCCGTTTGCCGTTCCGTGGAATTTAGTTAGTTTTCCAAGTTTAAATGCTTATAGCGCAGTCTCCATGGTTGTCATCTGGTCTTCATGTCGTTTAAATGTTGTTAAACGAGCTTGTCGCTCGACTTCATGTTCCTTCTCGCAGAGCTCTCAGTCAAGAGTTAACTGACGTTCAAGCTCATTACATTTCTTTATTTCAGCACAGAGATTCGCCCGTAGTTCAGTAAGCTATTCCGGCTCAAGTGAAAGATCAAGTTGGATTTCGGCTATTGGTTATTTGTAAGTGACCATGATTGGAGATTGATAGTAGAGTGAATGTATCACTTAGGATATCATAGAAATGTCTTCGATTCCCAAAGACGGTGCCAAATATAATGGCCAAATTTTGCTAGCTCAAATTTGCTCAAAATTATCTCTTATACCAATGTACCTGTGACAAAAACTAATGTAAAGGAAGAAATGACACAGGTGATTTAACATGGAAAACCTTTGAATAGGTAAAAATCCATGACCTCAAATTGAGGGCTTTAGTAACAGTAACTTTTATTGCTTGAGGCTGATATCTTATTACAAGTGATTTCTCCAACTATAAATGTTTGATCTTGTAAATCATAAGTATTTCTTGGTGGTCTTTTTTGTATATGTTTTTCTGAGTCTCTATCTCTTATGGAACTTTTTTTTATATAGGTCTCACCCGCAGATCGTTTTTGTACTAAAGCACTCTCTCCGAATAATGGGGTAAGTGGTGGTTGACTGAGTAATTGTTGAGTGCATGTGAGACAGGTGTCTTGACTTGTTTATGCTTTTTTGTTGTGCTTGATCCACGTTTTTTTTCAGTTCGTGGGATAGGTATAAATTCTGACTATTTAATGTTACATGTGTAATGCGTGAGCCTGATATGGAAATAGTTCGAATATGAGATAGTTTGAATTGGTTTAGGTCGAGGGATAGGTCCCAAAAAAAATTCCTTATCTCTATGCCTCGGGAAGATAACCAACGTCAAGTACTCTTAAACATGACTATGAAAGTATGAGAAGAATTATTTAACTACAGTAATTTGTATCCTAGCGACTGTTACCAATTGCTGAAAATTCATACAATTAACTATGATCAATAACTGAATCTATAAAGTAGATTATACTAACCTCTTCTCCTTCTTTGAGAATTTCCCCTATTCTTGAGTGGAATCTTCTCTTGGATTTGTGGTAGAACTCAATGGGATGTTTTTCTGTGTAGTAGCCTTCAAGAGGGACTTTACCTCTATTTAACCTGATAGGGTTTGAGTGGTCTTCTCATTATACCCTCAAGGCCTAATAAAGAGTAACACTAGGTCCCACCAACCTTGACTTGGTGTAATAATTGGGCACAACCAATAATACATATGCGACCTATTAACATGTGTGCTCATGAACCGTAAGTTAAAACATTGAGTAGTGCCAGTATAGATAGAAAATCCAACAAGTAGAGCTCAAGAAGCTGTGACAGTCATTTATCATGAAATAAAAGCCATCCGTAGAGGTCTTTAATTAGCTGTATAGTTTGTTCATTTGAACTTACAAGTAGGCATTGATTCTACTCTCATGGTACAGTATATTCAGAAGCAAACAGATGTGCCATGGAACTGTCATATTTTAATGGAGGAAATCAAGAACTTCTTAAAGCAGCAAACTAGTTTGAGCATTTTTCATAAGTATAGGGAAGCTAATAAGGGACATGGTTACTTAGATTCCCTATCCTCTATAACAGAAGAACATATCTAGACTTCTAGCACTTTCCTTTAGAGCTGATCAATATTATTGACATGGATGCTAGGGTACCAAATACATTAGGATGTACCCTATTTCTTTTATGCTATACATCTGATCATGGGGTCCTTGCCTAACCCCAGCTTGCCAAGTAAATAAAAAAAATTATTTCGTACATTGTATAGTGCTCCATACTTAAGGGATTCAACTCCAGCTTTATTATCTTAGTTCCCAAGGAAGAGCAAGCTCTAAAACTTAACCAATTCTGGCCCATCTGTCTTGGTAATTTTTGCTTCAAAATTATTGCAAAGATAATGGCTACTAGGCCAAAAGATTTAGCTAGTAGAATTACATCTGGTCACACCAGGGAGCATTTATTCTAGGAAAAAACATGTTGGTTTAGCAATTAAGCTCATCAATGAGTTTGATAACAAAAATGGGGTGGCAATGTTGGCCTCAAAATCAATATCTCTTAGGCCTTTGATACATTGTATGGGAGGTTTCTTATTTCTATTTTCAAAAAGTTTGGGTTATCTGATGCTTGGTGTAATTGGATTAAGTGCATTCCACACTGCTCCAAGACTTCGATCATGATTAATGGTAGCCCATGTGGTTTCTTTCAAGCTTCTAGATGTTTAAGGTAAAGTGACCCCTTGTCTCCTCTTCTATTTGCTATTACTGAATAGGTATTGATGGTTATTACATGGCTTAGAGATAGGTCCATTTATACTCCCTATGTATGCTCACAAAGGCACTCACTATCTCTCCCTTCTCTTCATGTTAATGGCATATTTATCTTTTCTAATAGAGTTATGAACGGTCTGAAAGCTCTTAGAAAGCTTATTGATGAATACCGAATAGCTGCTGGTCAATGAACCAATCTAGACAGTAAGCTCTTTCTTGGGTGTTTGATAACTTCCACGAATAATGCAATACAATAGTTATTTGGTATTCCTTAGGGTAGCTTTCCTGAGCCATATTTTGGTCTGCCCTTAGTTCAAGGATGAATCACCACAGCCAGCCTAAGAACTATGATTGATAAGATCAAAAGAAAGGCAAATGCATTTGTGGGTAGAATGCAAATACTTTTGTGGGTAGATTGTTATCTCTTCATGGAAGGGTGGCCTTAGCTTAGTCTATTTTCTCAAGTCTTCCTGTGTATAATATGTCAGTTTATAAATGACATGAGTCAATGATAAAAGAGCAAGAATCTAAAATAAGAAACTTCGTATGGTCGGGGGGTCCAAATAAGACAAAGGGTGTAACTATCCCTTGAGAGAAGTGTTGTAAGCCTCTTAATGAAGGTGGTCTTCGTCGTAGAAAGCTTGGAGATATTAACAAGTCTTTTGATACAAAAGAGGATATGTGGGCTAATTACATATAGGACAAATTATTTACAAGGCAAGAGGATATGATCAAGAATCGTTCAAAATCTACAATATTTTCTTAAATTAAAGCAGTATACAGTATTGTAAGAGATTCAATTGATTCTGGGCAGTAGATTCAAGGTAGAAACTTGGAGAGATAACTGCATAGAAGATGATCCAATTATTGACCCTCCTGCTCTCAATAATATTTCATGGAATGGCATGCATTCCAATGTTTCAGAGCTGCCTGTTGAAGACTCTTGGACTCCTGAACATGATACTTTCCATCATCTTTATGTAGTAGGAGTGGATTTATTTTATGGTTTTTTAATAATACAGGTATTGATACTTGTGTCTAACAACCTAGTGGTCAAGGCACCGCTCATGAAAATATCAGAGTTAAGCTGCGTAAATTTTGGTGGTTCAAGTAAGCTTTCCAATCTTGGATGAAGGATTCTTCACAATACTGTCCCAACTGATACTATTATCCAGACCAAAGCTATCAAGTTTGCATCTCAATGTAAAGTTTGCAAAGACCATGCACATTTTTTTATCCTATGTCCATTTTCCTAATACATATGGAACAGGATTAACAAGTTAGTTAGCCTTAAAATAGATACATGCTATTTCAAGCTATGTTTCAGCTGGCTTCTGGATAGTTCTTATATTGAAGATCTTTTGGTGAATGGGGTCTCAAAAATAAAGTTGGTAATGATAATGTTGTTTTATCTCTAGGCTCTATACATAAGTACATTCTGACAACAATTCAAGAGTCTTCCTTGAAGTCTAAAGGTGTTAGGACGAATCTTCAGGCTGAAATGAATTTCCTTTACAAGCTGCAGGATAGTCATAAAAAGAGGAATGCTCCCAGAATTACATCTTGTGTTTTGGAACTACCATGGCATGAAGAGGTGAAGATTAACTGTGATGGTTCATCCTTGGGACAGGAGTTATCTTTAGAGCTTCTAAAAGTAATGTGGTTGGTATAATTATGAGAACATTGGGATTGGAATTTCTTATTAATCCAAAATTGCTAGATGAATACAAATTATAAAAACAATCAAAAATATAACGCAGAACACACAATAGAATTAGTGGGGAGGAAAATCTGCCCTCAGGGTTTCTTTATTCTCCATAGAAAGACTACAATAGAACTCCTAAATTCCAATTAGGTTTTCTAGCTTTAGGCTTGTCCTTTTATAGGGTACAAGTCTTATTTTTAAAGTTGGACTCCTATTGCTAAATTACAGTAAAACTCTAAATAGAAATAGGAACTTATACTTCGAAAACTTGATAAATACTCTAAAATAGAAGCAGGACACTAAATTTGTGATACATTATAGATCCTCCTGGATCACTACTCCCCCTTTTCGAAATCTTGAGCTCCTGCTCAAGCTAGAACTGGAGATTTGGGAACTTGGAATCCCCCATATCAGAGTGTACCACTTTAATTTGTTGAGAAGCTTGCCCATTTTACAGCTCCTGCTCGCAGTTATCCCCCTCTCTAGAATACCATACTCCTTCAAAGTACTTTCTAACTCAATTCATAGATCTTTAATCGATGGTAGACATTTTCTATAGAGTCTTCATCTAGTTGAGATAAGAATATATAACTGCTTTCAGATCTGATAGTAACAAATCCGCCCTTAAAATCTTTCGAAGTACTCTCCCAATGGTCATTAAGTAATGGTAATTGAAGATCCAGTCCCAACTCCCGATTAAAAGACTTCAGTTGGTACTAGCAAGTCTTCCTCCATAGTAGCTTCGTGTGAATTACCCTAATCTTTAGACCAACATCCGTAATTTTCTCAGAATTGGTGTTTTCTGAATTTTAAGATTCATCGTCATCCCCCTCCTTTTCTTTGCTCCCTTTCTTCTCTTTACGATCAAGTCATCTCTTGGAAGTAGAAGTTTTAAAATCTTGGCAGTAGACATGATGTTCTTCTTCTTCTAATTAGATTTCTTACCATATTGCTTGAGTTGGTTGCATGTCGATACTATAAACCATAATCCCCCAAGGATGAATGGAACACCACTCTGATACCACTTAATCTACAATTGCTAAAAGAGTACTAATTAGAATAACAATAAAAAAGATAACAAAGAACACACAATAGAATTGGTAGGGAGGAAAATCTTCCCTTAGGGTCTTTTTATTGTTAAATAGAAAGATTGTAATAGAACTCCTAAATTGTAATTAGGCTTTCTAGCCTTAGGCTTTTTAGCCTTAAGCTTGTCCTTTTATACGGTACAAGTTCTATTATTGAAGTTGAACTCCTATTGCTAAATTAGAGTAATACTATAAATATAAATAGGAACACATACTACTAAACAAGATAAATTCTCTAAATAGAAGTATGACGTTACTTCATAGATCCTCCTAGATCATGGCTCCCCCTTTTAGGAACCTTGAGCTCCTGCTCAAGCTAGAACTGGAGATATGGGAACTCAAATGCCCCCCCCCCCCCCGTATCATGAGTATACCACTTCAATTTGTTAAAAAGCTTGCTCTTTCTACCGCTTCTGATCATAGTCATCCTCCTCTCTAGAATACTGTACTCCATTAAAGGACTTTCTCGTTCAATCCATAGATCTTTAACTGATGGAAGATGAGTGTCTTATGTGAATTCTTCATCTAGTAGAGATAAGAATATATAATTACTTCCATATCTGATGTAGCCTATCTTCCTTTAAAATCCATCGATGTACTCTCCCAATGGTCATTAGGTACTGTTAATTGAAGATATAGTTTGAACTCTCATAGTTAGTACTTGCAAGTCTTTCTCTATAGTAACTTATTATGAATCATCTCAATCTTTAGTCCTGTATCATACTCGTGAGGTACAATCAGCTGAATATGTATAACCTCCAGTAATGCAAAACTTACTCGTATTGGCCATCTACCAAAATGATTGTCCTCTTTTTTGCCATCCACAAATCCATAAAAAATAGTAATATAAATCATAAAATAAATTTTAAGATCTTTTCTAGGATTCGTAAACATACCAACATCTATGATTTTCTTGAATTTAGAATTTTTGGAATCTCTAGATTCATCGTCATCCCCCTCCACTTTACTACATTTCTTTCCCTTCACAATCACGTCATCTCTTGGAAGTAAAAATTTTTAAGATCATGGTAGTAGACGTGATGTTCTTCTTCTTCTAATTAGATATCTTCCCAGGTTACTTGAGTCAGTCGCATGCCGACATCATTAAACCAAATCCCTCAAGGTTGAGCAGAATACTGCTCTAATACCACTTATTCCACAATTGCTAGAAGAGTACTAATTTGAAGAACAATGATAAACACGTAATTATGACATTATTAATATACTTAAACATGTATTTTAGCCGTCCATTATATTTGATTTTGTGTAATTATGCGCGTTTGTTTGATTGTAGCTATTGGAGATGGATATTTGAAACCAAGCTCTTCAAGTCAAGTAAAAGTATCTCTAACAGTTATTGCACAAAAAGTCATAGACACACTATATTTTGTCTCAAGATTGAAGAAATATATACACAAATATTCTTGAAGAATAAGATCAAAAAAGATATTGCATCAAAGATCCTTGAAGATATTTTATATTAAAGATATATACAAGAGTTTCCATGAAGAAAGATATCTGCATCACTTGAGGGAATTATATGCAAGAATTTTAGGTGATTAATTGTAATATTAAAAGAAATTATTGTGAAAATAATTTTTAGAGCTTAATGTATATTTTCTAGATTTGGGTTCCTTTTCCTATAAAAGGAATCCTCCCCCATTGTAATTGGGGTATCTCATATTGGAATGTAATAGTGAATAAAGTTCCTCTTCTTCTTATTCGTCTTCGTCTTCTCTTTAATTTAATTTTTGTTAATGTCTTTATTAGTTATTAATGCGATGAAGTTTGAGATAACTGGCTAATCTCCTAGCTAAGGAGAAGATAAGGACTATTCTTGGATAAGCAATAGTTGGTGTTAATTAGGTTCTAATTATTTTTTCTCTTAGTACTTTATGATTGATAAACTAGTGCATTATATCGACAGCTTATCCATAGCTTCGGTTTGGTGTACGATAACTTTGGATACAAACAACTGCTACTACCCGTAGACTTGATTTGGAAATCTCAAAAGAGGAAATACTTGAAATCTCACCTAAGCCTAGCCATGGTTGAGTTAATAATTCTCTGGATACTCTTCACTATCACTTAAAAGCATAACTTCTAAATGCTTGACCATAGATTTAGTGGTTTACATTAAAACATCGTAAGTGTCCTAACACGAGCATATGATGGTAGAGATATTAGGACCTATTTGAATATTAATTAGTGCTTTGAATGTTAGATGCCAAGTCTGAACCTTAGCTCTCTCTCTCATTAAGTTTTATAATTAGCTTTTATTTTCCATTTAGAGTTATATCTTAGAAAACCGTAATTCGGCCTAGAATGTATTTGTTTTCCCAAACCTCCTTAGGGATTCGATCCCATTTATCCGTGCAAAAATTCGACAACCGTACTTTGAGCGGGTATTTTTATAATGGACCTTAAAAACCTCTTATCAAAGGGCGTCGTTGATGGGGAGGCAACGGTGAAAGCGAACTCTTTTTAATACCAAATTTATTGTTTTTTTTTCTATTTTCTTTTCATCCATTTAAAAACAAAGAGAAAAGAAAAAATAAGTCAAGTTTCTCTTACTGTATCGACATTATTGTAGGTGGACTTCACTTATGTTGGGGTGATAATGGTTTGCTTGCATCTCTATTTTACTTAAATTGTTTGATCTTTCTTTATTCAATTATTTCAGTGCGTCAACTTCATAATCTTATTCCGACACTCCAACCAGCTCTTGTGTTTGAGTTTCAGCTTTGGTGCAACAGTACCAAAGTTATACACATTTTTGAGTGTGAGTGATTAGAGAACGATTGTGCTCGTGTTGATCAAGTAATGGAGTACGACCTTATCATAATATCTTTATGAAGTTGGTTAGTTGCTAATCTCCTTGACTTAACTGTTCTAGACATCTTCTGTGAGTTGTTTTGGTAAATTTCCCCTATTATAAAGCACACCCATTTCTGGAAGATCAAAATTTGAAGCAAAATGCAAAAGAAAAAGTACAAAAACTGGAAAAATACGCAAAACTCTCAAAGCATCATCATCACCTCTATCTAGAAGGGGTTCATATCTGCTTCGCCCCGGCTCTAGAAACTTAAAGTCGTGTGGATTGTTCAAAGACACGCTGCTCTAATAAAAAAAATTGCTGTGTTTGGACTAACCTATTGCTGTGTTTAAAATTTCTTTTCATTCCAACATTAGTAAAGGTAAAAACTGCTAGAGACTTGTAGAATTTCATCAGCCAAAAAACTCTTCAACAAGTGAGACCACCCATTAGGGATACGAAGAAATTTGTATTACTCGAAAATTGAACATCCCAGACTTGAAAATATCTAATAATAAAAAAAGTAGAAAGATTCTCGTGGGATTTTATCACCCAACGGATAGGTGTACCAGACCGGGGTATAAACACGGGTTCATAGGATACGGCCCCAGCCTAGCGCTGCGAAGTACTTATTGTAGATTTACGATGTCATTGTTCTGGTGCTGACGTACAATATGGCGACTCGCTTGGGCGTGAGTACTGAACAAGCACAGTGATGCAGTGGAGTGTTGAAATCAAAGCCTTTAACCATCCTACCCTTTTGCAAATATAGAAGAATATAGGGGAGACCAAATTATTACTTCTTAAAAAATGTTGAAGTACTAGATTTTAGGTTTAATTGATTGTTTACTGCACCGGGTACCTAATTTTAACGCATATTAGTTTATGCATGATCAATTGGGCACATGGAGAAAAATATTTAGGAAGTTTACCAGAACCTTTGCTAATTTACGGCCCACCACCTCAGCCTAAGCAGAGAGGGTGACTACCTCACCCAGCTAGCACAATCGGGAACTTAGGACCCCAGTTTGGGAGGAGAGTGGTCCATCTTGAGTTTCCCCAATTTTGGAGGATGGCAATCCATCTCGAGTTGCCCCAATGGTGCTTGCTGTTAAGCTAAAAGTTGAACCCTTAATCATGGCTACCGTCAAATCTCTATGGGACTATCGGATCCCAGTAATAAGTGATATACCATCGTGTATCGTGTTACCAGCTGTTACAACAAATTATTATGAAATTAAGCCTAGTATTATCCAAATGTTACCTACATTTCATGGGCTTGATTTTGAGATCCCTTATAAGCATGTCCACGTGTTTAAGAAAATCTATGCGCTCTCAAAATGTTAACATTTTACTAAAGATTTCGTCGGCTTTAATTTTATTCCCATTCTCACTAAAATACAAGGCGAGTCATTGGCTTGATTCATTAACACCAACATCTATCAATTCATGGGACCAAATGGAGACCAAGTTCAAAACCAAATGGTTTTCAATGGGAAAAATCATCGCTCTTAGAAATACAATTGTTGAATTTTCTAAAAATGAGAGCGAAACATTTTATGAGGCATGGGAGAGATATAGAGGTCTTCTTTCACAATGCCCCCATCAATGTTTTGAAAAGCGACATTTAGCCCAGATCTTCTATCATGGAATAACTTTTGAGAATCGCTATAGGCCCATGCATTGTAGTAAATTCCAGGACCTTGAACCCGGTAGAGCTTATGAGAAGTTTGAGACATTGGCAGAGAACTCTCTGCAGTGGGATTTTGATACAAATTGAAATATTCGTACAACCAAGAAAGGTGGCTTATACGATGTGAGTGAGGGAACAACCATATAAGCCCAATTAGATACTCTTACCTAAATATTCGAGGCTATGACTATGAATCAATCTAAGGGTAGTGTGAGCCAAGTTTAGCACAAGGGTGCACCATTTGTTATGATATCACCCATATGACTCAAATGTTTCCCATGCTCAATAAAATGATTGACATTCAAGATGAAGTGAATGCTTTGAATAATACTTACAAGAAGCCATTTGACCCGTACAAGCCAACTTGATAGAACCACCCAAATATTTCATGGAAGAATAACTAACACTATTTTGGTTTTGGAGAGCCACAATCCTCAATTCATAATTTGCATAGGAATCCCTATTCTCAGTCATATCCTCAAGCATCTCTACAAACCTTTCAATCATCTAAACAGTTCCCGCCCGCTCAACCTAAGCCTTCTTTGGAAGACACCCTTTCTCTCTTCGTGCAATAATCAATGGAGAATTAAAAACAAGTATTACAATTTCAATAAAAATTATGCAATTCCAGCAACAGACATTGTAGAATCAAAACTTCTTGTCCCAATCTATCTCTAAGCTAGAGACTCAGATAGGGCAATTAGCAAATATAATGCATGGGAGAACACCGAGTAAATTGCCTAGCCAACTTGAATCAAATCCTAAAGGACCACCTGGGTTTGAGCATATCTCTAAGCTAGAGACTCAGATAGGGCAATTAGCAAATATAATGCATGGGAGAACACCGAGTAAATTTCCTAGCCAACTTGAATCAAATCCTAAAGGACCACCTGGGTTTGAGCATAACTCGATCCACAAATATCTTAATGCCATTACCTACCTTCAAAGTCATAGACAAATAGATAATTGAGTTGAAACACCTAAGGTTAAGCGACAGCCTATTATGATTGAGGATGAGGTATGTATGAATGAACCAGTGGTAGTCAGCAACCAAGAACCTTCTAAGACATTTAAAGAGCTGTCTACTTCCTCCGTTCCCATACCAAAGGATCATTTTTAGCCAAAAGTGGCATATCCGTAACGTCTTCTTCCGGCAGCTTAAGGGATTCAATTTGACAAGATATTAGATCTATGTAAGAAAGATCATATAAATATATTCTTGTACTTGATACCATTATGCTTATCCCTACATATGCCAAAATCCCAAAAGATGCGTGCACTAGGAAAAGGAAAGTCAATATGCACAAGAAGTATTCTTGACTAAAACATCAGCCCCTCCTAAGCTTCGAGATCCTGGAATCTCAGCCATCCCTTGTTAAATTGGAGATCACAAAGTGGATAGGGCGTTACGCGACTTGGGGGCTAATGTGAATGTCTTACCTTACTCGGTCTATCAGGAATTAGGACTAAGAGAACTCAAACCTACCCAAATGACACTTCAATTGGCTTATAGGGCTATATGACACCCACGTAGAATCCTTGAGGATACTTTTAACAAGATTGATACTCTTATTTTCCCTATGGACTTTGCTATTTTGGATACTAAAGATGTCACGAATCCTAGCTGTGAGATTCCTACCATATTGGGCCACCTTTTTCTTTCTACTGTCCATGCCGTTATCAATTGCTTCAATGGGGTCTTGCAACTATCTATGGGGAACTTGAAAATCAAACTCAATAGTTTTAACCATAATACTCAAGTGCCTGATTCTGATGATATGGCTGAGCTCAATATGATCGACTTTCTAATTTATAACTCTTTCCCCAAATACTATTCTAAAGACCTATTAGAATCATGTCTTGTAAACTTTGGTGAGGACTTTGATGAAGACACGATCGTTGGCGAGCTTAATACCTTACTCAACTCAACTCCAATTTTTAAAATATCCAAAAGGAGACCTTAACTGGAACCTCTTGAACCATCAACTACTTTACCTATTCCATCCATTGTTAAACCACCCCAGTTAAACCTCAAGCCATTAGCCAATACTCTCAAGTATGCCTTTCTAGGTGATTATGAAACTCTACCTGTGATAATAGCTTCCAATCTAGATGTTGACCAGGAAGGTAAACTGTTGAGTATTCTTAGAAAACATAAATCAGCCATATGGTGGTCTATAACAAATTTGAAGGGAATTAGCCCAGCCGTGTGCATGCATCGCATCAATCTCGAGAAAGGTGATAAAAATTTGCTCGAGATGCAATGGCGTTTAAATCCAACTATGATTGAGGTGGTTAAGAAGGAAGTTCTCAAGCTATTAGACTCAGGTATCATATACCCCATTTCAGATAGTAAGTAGGTCAGCCCTGTTCAAGTTGTACCCAAGAAATTATGGATTACTGTAGTCGAAAATGAGAATAATGAATTAATCCCTACCCGTATGACCACCAGGTGGCATATTTGTATCGATTACAGAAAGTTGAACACGGTCACTAGGAAAGATCATTTTCCTTTTCCATTCATTGATTAAATGCTTGAGCGATTAGCGGGAAAAAGTCATTATTGTTTTCATGATTGTTATTCTGGATATAATCAGATCCCCATCACTCCAGAAGATCAGGATAAAACCACATTCACATGTCCTTGTGGGACTTATGCTTATCGACGTATGCCATTTGGTTTGTGTAATGCACCCGCTATATTTCAACGTTGTATAATGAGCATTTTCTCTGATATGGTTGATAAATTTATCAAAATCTTCATGGATGATTTTTTAGTGTTTGGTTCCTCTTTTGATGAATGTTTGTACCATTTGGAGCTCATGCTTGAACGATGCACACAAACCAATTTGGTGTTAAACAGGGAAAAGTGTCACTTCATGGTAACACAAGGGATAGTTCTTGGGCATATCATCTCCAACAAAGGGATAGAAGTTGATAAGGCCAAAATTGATATTATTTCTTCCTTACCTCCTCCTCGGATGGTTAAGGCCATTCGATCATTTATAGGCCATGCGGGGTTTTATTGTCGGTTCATCAAAGATTTTAGCAAAATTTACCAACCTTTGTGCAATTTACTTGCTAAGGACACTGATTTCCACTTTGATAATGAATGTTCTAGAGTTTTGGAGAAGCTCAAACTTCTATTAACTTCCACTCCAATCATCCAACCGCCCAACTGGGATCTTTCATTTAAATATGTGCGATGCATCTGACTACGCTGATGGAGTAGTTTTAGGGCAAAGAATAGATAAAAAACCTCATGTTATTTACTATGCCAGTCGTGCGCTTAATAATGCACAAATGAAATACTCCATCACTGAGAAGGAGTTATTAGCCATTGCGTTTGCATTAAAAAAAATCGGTCATATCTTGTTGGATCCAAAATCATTGTCTACACCGATCACACGGCCTTAAAATATTTATTATCCAAAAAGGATGTTAAGCCTCGGTTAATACGATGGATCCTCTTATTACAAGAATTTGACATCAAAATTCAAGAAAGGTGTTGAAAATGTTATAGCAGATCATTTATCATGACTTCTAATCGAAGGTGGTGAAGATCTCCTCCCTATTTTTGGGACATTTCCTGATGAGCAGCTTATTGCTATTATACAACTACCTTGGTATGCCGACATTGTCAATTATCTTGCTACTGAACGATTACCTGACCGCTGGTCTAAGCAAGATAAAACCAAATTCTTACACGAGGTTAGACATTTCAGGTGGGACGATCCTTATCTGTATAAATTTTGTTATTACCAAGTTATTAGAAGATGCATTCCAAATAATGAGTTCCAGAGCGTATTCATGTTTTGTCACACCTATGCCTGTGGAGGGGATTTCAGTACCAAGAAAATGGCTGCCGAAATTCTTCAATCTTATCTTTATTGGCTTACCCTTTTTTGTGATACACAGACTTTTTGTTCTTCTTGTGATAGATGTCACTGGACCGACAATATTTCTCACCGCAACATGATGCCCCTAAACAACATTCTTATTGTTAAAAAAATTTATGCTTGGGGCATAGATTTTATGGGCCCGTTTCCCTCATCTCGCAGAAACCTTTATATTCTAGTCGCAGTAGACTATGTCTCCAAATGGGTCGAAGCGGTAGCATGCCCGATAAATGATCATAAGCCAGTGGTCAAATTTATGAAATCCATTTTTAATTGTTTTGACACTCCTCGACCAGTTATAAATGATAGTGGGAAACATTTTTGCAATCGTGTTTTTAAAACTTTATTAAAAAATTATTTCATAACTCATAAAGTTGCCACACCTTACCATCCACAAACAAGGGGTCAAGTAGAAGTTTTCAGTTGGGAGATTAAAAGAATTTTGGAAAAAGTTGCTCGAACTGATTGTAAAGACAGATCAGATTGTCTTGATGATGTTCTTTGGGCCTACCGAGCAGCTTATAAAATCCCGATTGGTATGTCACCCTATAGATTTATATTTGGGAAGGCTTGCCACTTACCTGTGGAACTAGAGCATAAAGCTCTTTAGGCCACAAAGGCCTTTAACTTTGAGATGGACCAAGCTGGGTTTAAGAGAAAGCTTCAACTTTCTGAGTTGGATGAACTCCTTCATGAGGCTTATAAAAGTTTAAAAATTTACAAGGAACATTCCAAAGCTTTTCACGATAAATCAATTATTCGTAAAACCTTCAAGCCCAATCAAAATATATTGCTTTATAACTCTAAGTTTTGTCTAATTACTGGGACACTACGATCCCGTTGGCATGGCCGCTATACGATTAAAACTATATTTTCTCATGGGGCCGTAGAGGTGGAGGATCCTAAGAACGGAAATATTTTTAAGGTAATGGCCAATGATTAAAACAGTACTTAGAGTTCTACACTTTTGATGAAGAGATAACATTTCTAAATGATCCAGTATATTAGAGCTGATATTATGTACCTCTATAGTACCATTGCAACATCATTTAAGTATGGAAGTATATTAGTCTGGCTGAAGACGGTAAACATAACGCTTCTTGGGAGGCAACCCATGACATATTCAGGTAAAAAAAATAGTTTTTCTCTTCCATTTATTTTCTTGTTCTCAAACATTGAGGGCAATGCTTGATTTATGTTTGGGGGTAGGAAACCATTTCCTTAAATGTTTTTTGAAAAAAAGTAAAATAATGGCACTTTGACAATTTATGATATATTTTTGACGAATTTCTAATCACTTAAACTGATTTTACCTTGACATAAATATTATAGAAAAGCTTAAATTTTGAAATTGTATCAAGTATACACTAGAATATTTTGGAATATCATAAGCTAGATGTACAATCTTTTTATTAGCGACTAATTCAAGTTAACTTAGCATATTTTGAAAACGTGCACTTCACTGTAGTTTTGCAATTAATACCTTTAATAGATTTTTTGCTCAGTATAAGGGAAATTTAGCATTTATGTTAGGAATAGTTTACTACAAGGGAGATAACTGCCTAAGAATAAGTTCATTCCTAAGAAAAAATTAATAATAAGCCAAATGTGCTCTAAAAATTTTCACGTTGCAAGGCTACTCGCATGATTAAGAACTGAAAGAGGAAAAATTATCACCAATCTTGAGTTTGACCATGAACTATGGGAAATGAGCATAATAAAATGTTACTTGTGAGAACCCTGAGTCTAAGCCATGATAGGGCGCCACACCCCGGCAACCCTAGCCAACTGGCAGGGATTGTCGGTCGAAAACTCCTTGTTATAAAGGCTTCACTAAGAAGCAAAGTACTTAAAAAGAAAAGGCTTACAAAAGAAAAAAAAAATCTAGGAACACGAATTGACTAAGGCACTTGTCGAACTGACCGTTGAATTTATTCCAGTAAGAACTAGAGTGCCAAAAAATTGAGTAAATTATTCTAGACAATGTATTAGGCGATAAAACTATTTTTACTGTACACTCAAATATAGCTAAAGAAAAATACTGCCCATGAGCTCCTCTGTCTGGCTGGGTATTAAATTTTTGGAGACTATAAATAAACCTTTCATCGGATGGATAATTGGAAATGGCAAAAAGATTAACTTTTGGAAAGATTCTTGGGAAACATGCACTCCTTTTCATGAACATATAGACCTCCCTAACCATCTTTGGAAGCTTTGTACAGCCAAGGTCAGTGATTTTTTTAACTCTGATGGTTGGAATGTTCTTTCGGACATCTCTCTCGCATTCTTGGCTATAGGAATTAACATTACTAGTATTCTCTGCAATCCTAATGATGAAGATTATCAGATCTGGAAGCCGGATATACATGGTCAATTTTTAGCCAAAAACACTTTCGAAAGTACCCACAATTGCCTCGACACAGCTTGGTGGTGGAAATTTACATGGTTAAAATGCCTACATCCAGGTCTTTGTAGGTTTGCATGGTGACTTATGAATCAAATTTTGCCCACAGATGACTTGATACAGAGGAAGGGCATGCAGCCAGCGTCCATCTATACTCACTGTGGTTGTACAGCTGAGACAGCAGACCATCTGTTTTTTGAATGTACAAAGGTGAAAGTATTATGGAGTTGGGCAACAAGTACTTTTAACCTAGCTGTTGTTTTGGAACATGAAAGCTGGAAATAAATTCTGGAAAATGGTCAGGCGCTGAGTGCATACCTTAATGATCTATGGATTACAATGGTTTTCTTTATGAGTTGTTGGCTATGGAACGCAAGGAACAAATTCAGATTTGATGAAAGGAAACTATCCATTAGAGAGATCCAAAATAGGGGGGTTAAGAGAAATAGATAACAACGCTAAAATATCAAAACATGGTATGTATAATATTGCCATCGAGTTACAAGTAATTAAAGCTCTCTTTGTTGATTGCAAATTGAGTAAAGCTCCAGTGGTTAAAAGCTACATGTGGAAGCTACCCAGCATAAATGAGATTAAGTTGTGCTGTGATGGATCGGCTTTGGGAAACCCGGGTCCTTCTGGGATTGGAGTAGTATACAAGGACTAGGAAGGCAGAGTTATGGGAACGTTTTGCAAACCAATTGGAATAACCACAAATTATTTGGCAGAAGTTAATGCTATCATAGACGGGGTGGACAAAGCTATACATAGAGGATGGACTAATCTGTGGATTGTTTCGGACTCCTCGGCAGCAATCAACGCCTTCACCGCACATAAGATTCCATGGAAATTCAGAAACAAGTGGATAAGATTCAAGCAGTTACTTCAATCTACATCAACCTTACAGATACAACTGTTTAAAATCAAGCAGTCATGCAATACATCCCTTTCCATCTCGAGCCTCTTCACTTCCTCCATAAAGAGAATGCACCTCATCCGAGGTAAGTCTGTCTCGATTTGGTACGGCCAAGTAAGCAAAATTTATACGTATAATCTGAAATGTTGTATTCAACTTCGCATAACAAGTCTTGGCTCTTTCCAAGCGTCCCTCCAAATCTGCTACAAGACCGTTCAATACCATAAGCGATTCTAAAGATTTACCCCGTTTGACCTGATCTTTCTCTTTATGCTCATTTAACTCCTACAGTTCACTTGGCAACACTAGCAACTCCGCCTCCTTTTTCTGTAAAACCTCATTTTCATTATTTTTGCTAAAATAAGAATTCTTCAACATTTCATCATTTTTCCTTAAAGCCTCCTCCAAATCTTTTTCCTTAATTTGAGCAATATTCAACTTATCCCCATTCTCTCTAGACCGCTCATTTGTTTTCCTTACAGTAACTCAAACACTCACCAAATCCACTTCCAATGATTTGATTTGAGCCTGAGCCTGAGCACGAACCAATTTAGCTTGTACGCTACCCAATTCAACCTCCTTCTTCCTCAATTGCTCCCTAACATTATTAAGATTCTACTTCAACTCCTTTATTTCCACCTTTAAGGCGCCGATACAATATTAAACACGATTTGCATCTCTACTCTTCCCTTTTATTTTCTCTACATCTTCTTCCGACCTCTTTACCGTGTTATTCAACTTCTCCATCTCACTTTAAGCATTCACCAGCTCACCCTGAGCGTTACCCAATTCAGCTTCTTATTCTCGATCTTCTCATTCAGCTCGCTAACCATTGCTTTTGACTTAGAAAACTTAAGCTCCAATTTTACATATTGATCTACAGTCTCTTTAAGGTCATGGTAGATCCTACCGAATTTGAGCTTAAACTCATGATTACATTTGATAGCATACTCCTCACATGATCTGGTAGCTTCAAGCTCGGCCTACACAACAGTTTACATACATGAAAACTATCCAATATATGTTTCCCATAAAAATAGTTCGTACATACAATAGTTTACATACGTCACTCACATCTCTTACAGTCAGTTGTATATATTATAGACACACCACAACGAGTTGATACCTCCTTATCCTCCAAGCTATGTAAATTTCTTGTTCTGGTTACCATACACTCTATAATTTCAGGATCAGGTTGAATATTATGATATTCTAATAATTTAAGGTACATCTCTTTTAACCCTTTCTTACTATCTATCTCAACTTCTAAAAAGAGGGTAAATTGTATTAAGTCTTTGGTTACATACAAATCAACTTTTTAAGTACCTACTCCTGTCTCTTTTAAATACTCATCTTTCTCTATTTTTCTCTTTGGCCCATCTTAAACGAACTGCACATACATCCCTCCAATGCTTTTTGCTAAGTTTTATATATTTTCTCACCTAAACCTTCGTGCGTGCAGTCAGGAGAGTTGTTGCATATGCAGAGTTCTTCTCCCTATCGAGCTCCTTCCTTAAAGCCTTATTTGTGACGCGTAGATCATTAAGTTCCTACACAATAATTTTCCTATTAAACAGCATAACAATATCCAAACTTAACTACACAAATCATTCAATACAAATGTTTTCCCTCCTCTAATACCAACATTTTATAAAGATTACAATATATATTACTCTACCTTTTCCTGGTCCTTCCCTCCTTGGTTCTCTAACTCAGTACTGGCAGAGACCGTATTCTAACCATTAACAGTCTCTTGAGGAAGAGTACTGCCAGCTTCAGGGTTATCTTCTAATCGGGCTCACCAATGTCTGAAGACCACCCTTCCATTATCGCAACAACCTCGGCCTCAGAGTATCCGTCCTCATGCAGCCTTTGACCAAGATACTCACGAGCAACAGTCACATCCTCTGCATTCTTTTTTGCCTCTTACTCGAGCTTCTCCACCGCTACACGAAAGGAAGGTCTCAAGTTTTCCACTTCCAAGCTAGATCGAATCTTTTCTTCCATAAGTTTAGCTCATTCCTCAACCAATTCTTTCTCCAACCCTACAGTCCGCTTTAGTACCGACCTCCCTCCTCGACTTCCAGGGTGATCCCTTTTAGCATTCGGGATACCTATACAAAATACAACTTAACACAGTATACGACTTATCAAAAGAATCACAATGAGTACATTTAATATTTGACATACCTTACAAAACTCTGCATGAATTAAGAATCCAAGTTCCTCGGCGTCCTCCAAAACAATAGCCTTGAACTTCTCTTCCAGCGCAACCAACTCCACCTTTAATTCCACTTCCACCACCACTTCCTTCACCTCATTAACTACCACCGGCGGGGGAATATCCACTTTTCTCTTTTTTGAGGCCATCTCGAAATCCCCACTCTCTGTGGTCACAAATTTTAAATAATTAACCTTCGCGAGTCTCTTCTTCAATATTCTTTGGCTTACTCTACTAGAGGTCAAGGTTGCAACCTTCAACTTTAGGACAATTGGTATAACTTTTACAAATACAGGCAATGCACCAATATCCACAGATGATTCTACTATAACCTCAGAAAATGGGCCAACTACAATCATTTTTTCCTTAGCCTGTGACTTCTAAACTTTAACAGATTTACTGTTAACCCTTTTGTACCTGCTTATCTCAAGTTTGCCTAACAAAGCTTCTACCTCGATTCCCTTTTAGGCTACTGTATCGATCAAATATTTTCCTCTCTTTACTTTAGAATGAAGATCTGCATACAACACAAAATATTGTCATTAACAAACAGAGCACTAACGGATACATTTTGAACTTAGTAAGATTTACTTACGTTTTATAAGAGTTTTATATTTGAGAGCCAGGGAATCCTCGTCAGCTTGCTGGAGACAATCACCTTTCACCCAAATCAAATTATCATTCCATACTCTTCCAGTAGAGTGAAGGTCGAAAAAATAGGGCCGGGTCGAGCTGGAAGAGAAGTACGCACCCCAATTGAAGTGACATACTTCACGGTATAATACTTTAAAATATCTTAAGGATTTACTCTTCTCTCATTCCCCTCAGGGCCCACCTCCTATTTAAATTCTCATAGACATTGATCACCTCTCACATGGTACCATTCAGCTGGGCAAGACATGCCTTGATCGCGTTTGTAATGCCTTTTGCAAGGTTGCTTAAAGGCACCACCAACCCATATTTGAATTGGGCAAAATAACACAAAAAACCTTCATCCAAATCACCTCCAATTTTCCCATCAAAATACTCTAGAGTAACGGACTCTGGTATTTTCTTACGAGTTTTCTCGTGCTTCAAGTCAGGCAGTAAGAAAAATGTGTTTTTACCCCCCCCCCCCCCCCCCCCTTCCATTAGAACACCCCTTAAATAATCTTCCATCATACTCTATTACATCTCCCCATACACCAACTATATTGTTTTTACATTTACAATACTCCTTAAACACATTTGAGTTTACAGGATAGTGATAGAAATTTCCAAGGAAGTCTGAAATGATCGGTGAGCGACCTCATTCGAGTTATTCCTAAAAGGCTCACCCACCACAGATTGGGCAACCTCACACCCTACATATTTGTCCTATATCGAACAACCCGAGGTAGAGGGCTACATCTCGAACGATAAGCTGGAAAAAGGACGTTTACTTATAAGTTCTTTTGCATGAATCTACACCTACATAAAGATCCAGGTATTTTAATCAATTTCTATATTTCTCTTTAATTGTTATTTTTTCATTAATTTTTTTTTATGTATATATATATATATAGTAAACAAAACAAAATATTTCTCTTTATTTTCATCCCTCTACAGTACTTACCACTCAAAAAAGGAAAATTGATTTCAAAAGGCCAATTTTTCCTCAAATAGTACAGAAGCAAAATTTTCCCATATAGTAAACATTTCAAAATTCAAATAAACAAAACTATAGAGAATAGTCCATAGACAGAAAAATGAGGAAATCAGCATAGCCATACACAAACATTCATATCAAACATAAATATGACATTTACAAAAAATATTAACCTTCAACGTCCGAAAAGGAATCAGGCACCGTGAACGTTTTCTCCTTCACAACGGCACTTAGTAACAATAACTTTTTCTCAACCTGAGCAATATCAACTTCTTCTTCCCTCCGAAAATGATGCCTATTCTCTAGGTTTTTCTCTCCAAAATCTCTGCAATTAATTTTTTTTTCTCTCCCTAGATTTTTGCCTTTCTATTTTCAATAAACATTTGAAAGAAGAAAAAGATGGACTATTTATAATTTTTATTTCTAACTGCTGGCAATTTTTGGAACTCATGCAAAGCCGCCCTCAGTTTTGTAACTAAGGCATCTCTTCCACTATTCTTATCAGACAACTTATACCTTTTGGGTATACACGCATTTTCATCATTAACCGAAACCCTATAATTAAATGTATCTTTCTCTCTCATACCCACCCACCTTCCCACATCCATGACAATAAAATCCTCTCAAACGAAGTCGACCTATACCTCCAAAATAAATTTCGTACTCTTAATTTCATATTCTCCTACTTACTTATAACAACTTCACCGTCATTCCCAATGCTCCAACATTCGAAATTTAAATAAATCCTAAACAACTTTTGCATAAAATGAGGAACAAAATCAAAACATAAATGTTATTTACTTCTATACAATTACATTCTTTTGACCTAAACACATGATCAACCTCTCAAAGATACTTACAACCAAGGTCCCTGCAGTACCACATCTGATCAGTTCCCCACCAACAATACTCTCGTCTTTAACAGCTATCTTATCCATTACAATCTCTTTCACAACAGTTATTTGAGCTTCAGGCTCGACGATCATTTCACGGAATACTTCACACCAAAAATGACGATCAACCGCATTCTCCCTCGCCCATAAACTCAACCCATCAACCTGCAATACAGAAACAGGCAAATCAACATCATAATCGAGCTGCCCAAATATCCTTTCACGAACTTCAGCTACCTTTATAATTAAACGCCCCTCAATCGCATGTCAAACTCTCTGAGAGCGATTCCTTACCATTTTTACTAGTTTAACATCTTCATTTACCCCTTATTTATAAGCACAGAGTATAATATCATCCAATTCATCTCGTACGCCTCTTAGATACTACCTGATAAACATCACAGCTGTCATAGTTATCTACCCTAACAAACAGATACTTATCTCTTCGCCTCAAATTGAAAAATACATACTACATGGCCAAATTTTTGTCACATTATTTTTAAAACTATACATTTATTAAATTACTTTGAGAAGTGCACCCTTAGTTTTGCCATACATAATTACTATTTTTATTAGTTTGATACTCAAATTTGCAACATTCAACGTATACACAGTTGAAACGATCTGCCATTTTCAGTTCGACAAATATTTTATAATTTGATCTAACCATACTATATTCTACAATTTGATATAATCATTTTCATCTACTAATCTAAAGTTTAAGACATTTGATATCATAACAACCTTTTTAATTAGCTCAAAACTACACACTACATAATACTTTATAAGAAACAGTAAGTTATATAGATACTTCCTCCAGATTGTTCTACAAATTACAATCACTATCAAGCATCGGCAATATTTTTGAGTACGAGCACCAGCAACTTCGTCCACCTCTGAAACCACCACTTCTACAATAAAATGAAGATGGTTATAACAGAGATCTCCCGCCACCTCTGAAACCACAACCACCGTAAGAAAACGAAGATGATTGTAACAAAAGCATACTTTTACAAGCGCCTCTTCCTATAAAATCCAATCACTCATAGGATAGCGGCGAGAATTCCTGGCACAGACGGCAGCAGCCTCATCCTCCTCAATTATGGTATCCTCTGCAAGCAGACAAAGGCACACCCTTCACTGCTCCCCCTCAACCACCAGATAACTGTGCCATCTGGTAATAGTCATTATTCGCCTTCACTGCCTCCTCGAATGTCATACCGTAATAGGTAGGATGCACTAGAATGAGAGTAGGGAAATATAAGAACTGTGTCCCAAAGTAGTGAAACTGGAATTCCTACACTTTGGCAAGAACCCTAGATTTATACACTTGACATTTGGTTCTCACTATTATCCCTACAAAAACACTATAGAAGATTTGATCAGAAAGAAACTTGCAGAAGAATCCCTGGCAATGCAGCAACAACAGTATTTATAAAGACACATACATTCAATGCAGGGAGGATTTCCAAAGCAGTCATCATTCAAAGAATACTTATGCGAAACCCAACAGCCGATTAAACACAGTCCCCATCCTAACAACATTCAAATTCCCAACAGTCCATTATACTTTCAAGGTAAAATTCTAAATACCAAATCTACCATTGCCAATGTCAGACAACCTCATCGTATTCCAATACTGAGCTCGATTGAACCTTCTCAACTCAAGACACACGTGCCTTCAGTTGAGAGGGGGCGATTGTAGAAACTTATGTCACGTGCATGCCAGACTCACGCAACATGCACGTGACATACGTTATCAACAAATGACACCTGAACTACAAATTACAGAAGAATGTGGCTCGAGCACTCCAAGTAAAATAGAACAAGTCGAGTCTCCTACGAACTGGCACTTACAGAGATAACCTTCACTCTTCCCCCAATTCAAGAGAACGTGCTGATACATGTAAACGAATTGAGAGTAAGATCTATAAAAGGAATAGAGCACAGAAGAAGAAGAGGATGAACAAGTTTTTCTAGCTCAAGAGATCATAACTTGTAATCAAAATATCAATCTCAAGCAATAAAGTCACAGTTGCTAAATTCTTAAACCGATGTCTTGGTTTTTACCTATTCAAAGGTTTCCACGCTAAATCATCTGTGTCATTTTTATACTAATTGTGTCACAGGTATATTTTGTGTAAGAGCCATTCAAGCTACGAAATTAGGCCCTTACAGGGTCCGATCAATTTGCACTGCTGTTTTGTTCAATTTTAGACGTCTGCTCCTGCATTTGCTCAAGGATTCTTGGTTAAAAAAAAAAATACTTGAGTTGTTAATATTTGAATCCAAAACTACTTACTGGGATTGAGTGGACTCAAAAGCTGGAAAGTGAAGTTGTCCCTAAATGTTCTCAATATATGTTACTCATTTTTTATATCAATAAGAGGCACAATCTTTACCCGCCAATAATATTGCTAACATGCTGAAACTAAAGATCGATGTTTATTTTCCTTGAAAGAAGGCACATTTGTTTAAGAACGCTTCTAGTTCGATTTTGTTATCGTTAGTTATCCAGCCTTATCAGTAAAGGATAGGCTAATTATAAAATTATGTAGGTCTGAAATACACATGAACATGAGGACTTACAAGTTTTGATTATGATATCACGTCCACCAATTAAAGTGTTAGTCTCCTTACTCTGTCATCATCCATTTATTCGAAATATTGTTGTCACTAAACGCACCTGTGTTGATGCACCAAACTAGGGTGTATAGTTTGCATCACGATTGTTTCAGTGTAGCATTACTCAAACATTCCGCTGTAGAGATTGATGAGACTTTTTAGCTGTTCAAGTTTGGCATACACGTTTTTTTATTCTTTTCTTTGGAGAAAAATATAAAGAAGACATGGAATGTTGAATGTTCTGTAGTCTAGCTATAAAAAGGTTGCCAAAATCAGTTTGTTATTTTCTTTTTTCAGGCTCATCTATCAGGACTGGTCAATGCCTCACACTGCAACCAAACTGATTTTTCCTTACTACTGGGATGTAGAATGCTTTTACGCACCCAAAGATGAGTTGTGATATCACGGCCTCATACCGCTTTAGCTTCACATCTCCTACTTTTTTCATATTTTGCACGAGTGGAAAAAGGTAAATTTCTTGCAAAATGTGAAGAAAAACAACTTTTTTCCAAGCTGCAGAAAAACAAATTGGGTTGTATATAAATGAGATCATATGCAATAGCGAAATGTGCATTAAAAGTGCATTGATATCTACAGTTACAAATAAATCTCACGATTATTTTTCCTGATCCCTCTTGGCATGCAATGGAAATATCGGAACATGTTTTTGTACTTCAGGTTTGATAGAGTGCTCACTTGCATAAAATATGCTGCAATTGATCCTAATATCATTAATATCAAAGAAAATAGCACAGATCTAATAATAATTACAATCTCATAAGTTATAATAACAACTTAACTAATCCCTACTTTAATGTACTACAAAATCTAAGCACGCCATAAAATAAAATTAATGAGATATTGTAGAAAATAATAATGGCTTTTGGGAGCCATTGATTGGTTGACATCATGAGGGAGTGAGTGTGTATTTTATGTACGTTTTAAATACAAAGATCTTCCTACCTTTCTTCTGTTCCTCACAATCCCACCAACCTCTCTCCTTCTCTTTTTTATTTTGTGTAAAATATCAAAGCATTTCCGACCTCTCTTAAAACCAGAAGTCTACAATGGTTTTGTTGGTAGCCATCCTCCCTTTTCACAAATCATTCTAGGGCAGGATGGCCAACTGCACATCCTCTCCCTTCCAACTCATTGGCCTCCTCATGTCCTTCCTTCTCATCCTCCGCCCCATCAACACCACCACCACTACCGGGATCCGGCTCGGGATTATAAGAAAACCTTCTCTTCAAGTACCCGCTTTTCGTGAAGCTCCTGAGTTCCGAAACGGGGTATCATGCGGGTCGTCCAACACGGACCGTATCCATATTACAATGACCCTAGACGCAAACTATCTAAGGGGAACAATGGCGGCAATTCTGTCCGTACTTCAACACTCTACGTGTCCGGAGAACGTAGCATTTCACTTCCTTTCTACACGGTTCGAGCCCGAGTTAGTCTTGAGCCTAAATGCCACGTTCCCGTATCTCAACTTTAATGTTTATCGTTTCGACTCAAACTTAGTTCGTGGGAAGATATCAAAATCAATCCGTCAAGCGTTAGACCAACCGTTGAACTATGCTAGGATATATTTAGCGGATATAATCCCAGTGGATGTAGGGCGTATTATATACCTTGACTCCGATATTATAATGGTGGATGACATTGCGAAATTGTGGGGAGTCGAATTGGGTGATAAGGTAGTCGCGGCACCGGAATATTGCCACACGAATATCACAAAGTATTTCACGGACATGTTTTGGCGAGACCCAGGTTTGGCTGGAACATTCAACGGTAGGAAACCTTGTTACTTTAACACAGGGGTAATGGTGGTTGATGTTGAGAAATGGAGACAAGGAGATTACACACAAAAGGTTGAAAATTGGATGAAAGTGCAAAAACAAAAGAGGATTTATCATTTGGGTTCTTTACCACCTTTCTTGCTTGTATTAGCAGGGAACATTAAAGCAGTTGATCATAGATGGAACCAACATGGTTTGGGTGGTGATAACCTTGAAGGCAAATGTAGAAGCCTTCACCCTGGCCCTATAAGTCTCCTACATTGGAGTGGGAAAGGGAAACCATGGTTGAGGTTGGACTCCAGGAAACCGTGCAACGTTGATCATCTTTGGGCCCCTTATGATCTTTATTGTTCATCTACTCTTTCTTTAGAAGAATGAAAGCCACGGAGAGTATAAAAATGCTGAAAGAGGGTAACAAGAGAGAAATCACGGTGAAGAATATTAGTTTTACGAGGGTGTAACCTAATTATATCTTCAAAATGTACTCAGAAGAGAAGAGACATATAACCACCTTTTGTTAGTTTTACGAGGGTGTGACCTAATTTACCTAGCGTCCGATAGTATGGAGGGGCGACCAAAGTTACCGGGTACATACATATATATCTGTATAGTTTCTAAAAACTATGCTTAGAATGTTAAAATGCTCCAAATTTTGTCACACTGTTGGTAGGATTTTGTATCAGAAGATTGGTTATGGTCAATAAGTTTTTATATTTTTATTTTTTCGAATTCCTCTGCACTTGCTGATTGCTGAACCCAACATTCAGCTTCCTTTAACTATTTTCTTTTTTATATTCTGCAAAATAGGATTAAAAAGAATATGGAGAAGCCAAAAATCACGTCTCACCACGATCATGTTTCACATAAGTGCTATTTCTTGATACAATTTCAGTCCTTGGCTCGATCCTTAATTATTGGCAACTAATCACCATAGTTAAAACTACAAGATAAAGTAGAACTATGAAACAATCATAATTGTAATGTAAATACAAGTAAAAATCACTGATTGCCGTCAATGCTAGCAGTGAGATAGCACCACCTCCTTGAGTGAAGGGCAACCTTCCCCAATTTCAACCAGTGCCATATCACCCAAATTCTGTTGAAAGGAAAACTAGATAAGAATACACAATATCTGCAGTAAAATGTCAGTGAAATCTTAAATTCATGGTAAGAAACTATTGAAACATAGAATAAATCCCAAGATATAAGTTATATGGGTATCTGTATCAGATTAATATTGTTGGGACACCAGTATCACAAAAGCATTTTGAAGTACCCGCTTCATAATTGGTTCAACGGTTGTACCCTATCTAAAAGTTTACTTTAATTCAGTAATGGGCGCCATAATTGGTTCAACGGTTGTACCCTATCTAAGTTTATTTTAATTCGGTACTGCCTAGTTCTTCCAACTTACCAACATTGTAACAAGAAATTACCTGAAGAATAATCTCCACAAGTCTGGCTCATACATATTCCAGACAGCTCTGGATATCATTTTTTGGACTCAACTCACATTCCAGAGAAGTCTGGGTATTGACGATCTCGGCATCAGTGACTGGATTACACACTAACATGTAAAATGAAATTGGTTATTTTTAAGCATGAACTTTTTTCAACTTTGAGTTGTAAAATGCATACTGGTTGATGTTGAGAATCGAGGTAGCCAATCCCAATTCTACGACAAGAACGAAACGTGGAAATCGCCAAACAAGAAATTAACCAAACGAAAAGCAAACACACATAAAGGAGATTTACCAGGAGGAGGGAAGTGGAAGACCCTTTCGGATGAAAAACCACTCCCCTCGAACAATCTACTATCAATCAAACAAGTTACAATCGATCTCTCAAGCTTCCTTGAAGCTTCAATGAATCTCTTAAACCCTAGTTTTCTCTCTATGATTAAACTCACCTTAGATAGCCTAAGAAGCACTATAAGAATCCCTTGTATACTTTGGGAGGACATTATATGAGTTAGAGCTCAAAGTACGAATCACGAGGTAAGCAAACGACCACAACTTTACTTCAAAAAGCTGAGAATACGAGGTCTATTCGAGCAGAGACTAAAGTCTATTCGAACAGACCGCTGTCTAAGACATCTATTCGAACATAGACAAAATTCTATTCGAATAGAGAGGTTTCTGCCTTTTATGTTCGAACATACATTTGAACACGTTCGAATAGAGCACCAAAAAATCACCCAAATAATCTTTTTCGCTACTTGAATTAGCGTCAATGGACACCGCTCTAGTCGTGGATAATACCATTCACCACAGGTACACCCGTGCCTAGGGTCGTGTCAACTGGTGGTGTAGCTAATGTTCAAGCACGAACTTGATCGTGGCTAATGAATCAGATATAGCCACGGATAGTGCCGTGGCTATTTCGTGGCAATTAATGCACATTGGATACATTATAAACCGTGGAAAATAACTTCATTGGCTAGGAACTTTCCCACGTAATGTCTCGTGGCTAATACCTGTCAATCACCACCATAATATTTGTGGCTAATGCTTGTTAATTACCATGGTTTCGTCTGTGGCTAATACTCGATATTTACTACAAAACTAGTTGTGGCTAAAGTCATTTTACAAATATATATATTTATATTTTACATTTGTATAGTCATTAAAATCAGTTGAAACCCAAAACCTAAAACAACAAACACCCAAATAAAGCAAATTAATACATTTGACTCAGGTAGTAAAGTCACTTGCGCAAACACCTCATCCATGTATGCCTCATCCTACAATGAGACACCCAATTTTAAAATCAACACCTAAAACTCTAACTGTTCAATAGATAAACAACCCTAAAATAAAACCTAATCAATGAAATGAAATACTACCTTCAACTGTACGTCAATTACGCGATAGAGAATCTTCGACGGAAGCTGGTAAATTGGCATCTGCTTCTCCGCAACCTGATTAGTTGATGCCTCAACCTGGATCAAACCACACAATAATCAAAATAAAAATATATCAAATTATAAATTCATTATTGACAAATTCCTAAAATATAAATACTAAAACTTTCCAAATCAAAACCGTCAAAAACTCCTAAATAAAGCCAAAATTTTAAGAAAAAAATTAAACTCATTTTTAAAGAATATAAATTGTTATCATGAAAAATCACACAAAAATCTTACAAAACTTACATTTTCAATGTGTCCCTGAGTGAAATAAAACACTCTCTCGTGTAATAGCTCTCAAGATTTGATGAACGAAGAATTCTTCAAGTGAACTAAAGAAAGCGTGCTGCAAGAGAAGACTGTGTAATAGCTCGAAGCAGTTATGATTAATATGCCCGACTAACCTCTGTGATGGTAATAATGTAGCACCACTCTTAGCTTCAGATAAACAGGCTTCACAATTAAGAATGTATAGCATAAAATGGATACGACTCTCACTAAGCTTTTCACAGGAATCCTTATATATCGAAGATAATATGCATTGCTTTAGGAAATAAAAGCATAAATTTTTAAACATTTAACCAAAAATAGGAATTTTCAAGTGAGCCCCTCTACTTGAAGCAACATGTGGCATATTTCTGAAGAGAAAAAAAACTACTGTGATGTATGCTAGCTTAATTATACGTGGTAGGTATAAAGCAAATGCATTTGTGAAAAATATTTATGGACAATGGAGTATTTAAATAGTTTGAGGAATGAGTAGTATGAACTTAGATTTAACTAAAACATTTACCTTTCCAGTTATCTGTACATGGTGAGCACGTCTTGTACTGTAGACTCAAAGTGTGTTGTTGCGTCATAACTCTGAAGGAAATTTACATTGTTAATACTGAATCATGTCGTAAAATCATTTCAAGTGCCACAAGCTAAATCAAAGTCCAGTGAATTTAAATTATTAACAAAGTTTACTTATAAAATGAGTACTAAGAACTCACACAAAATTAGAATAACTACAACCTAGTCAATTCTGTAATAACAGGATTCTATGCATGTACTTATGGATATTGAAAATCAAGAATGCACTAAAAAAGCACTACTATGAGTAGATGTTTACACTAAAAAAAATCGTTAAGCTAAATGAAAGTCTAGTAGATTTTAAAATATTGATCTCAAAGAGATGTAGTGGGAAGAGTCATTACAGGATCAAGATATTGAGTGTATTTAACAGGGGTGTAAGGCTAATTGTTAGAATGTTTGTGCACACAGATTATCGAAGATTTAACAGTGATGTTTCCGCTGTGAATCCGGTGATTGATTGCGGGTTCAATGATAATCATCTTCGGTAAGTTCAATAATGATCTTATTGATTGCGAGTTACGTGTTTATGATGTCAACAGCAAGGAGTGGAGGGAGATAGAGATGGATGAAGACTATTCGTGGTCCAAAGCTCTTCATTGAAACAGCCTCGTCTCATTGAAGGAAAGTTAATGCAGTCGTATATTTTGATCTATTTATCGCCTATTGTAGGTAATTCCTTTACTTAATGCCTTAATGTCTTCTCAAAAACAATTGTTCTATTTATAAGTTGAAAATTTTGTTCGCTTGTTCTAATTGATGGTATTGGTTGATGGTGTGATAGATTGGATGCAAATTGATTGGGTTCTGCAATAGCAATGAGAATGTGGTGATTAATACAGTTAGTGGTTAGTACTGTAGTATACGAATTTATATTATACCAACGGGTTTTAAGCACTTATATGATCCGTCTATTTTTTGTGTTTGCATATGTTTGAATTCTCTTTGCTAAAATGCAAATATGCAAGTGTTTGCAAATTTCTTTGGGTACAAAGGATGACTGCTAATATTCATCCAAAGAGTGTACAAACATATTAGGTACTAATGTGCGGGGGAATACAATGCGCAGGTTGAAAACCGATTGCCTTTTTAGCGTCATCTTGGGAGTTGGAACTAAAATGATTTAGCAACATGAATTGTAGGTAGGTGTCCTCCACCATTATTTCAGGGTTTGGCGTCGAAGTGCATTTGAGAGGGAAGAGTAGAAGAAGCCATTGCTGTTTGGTGGGAAATAATTTCGGAGGGAAGAAGATGATGTTATTTGTTTTATTTCATAAATGTTTATTTTCAACCGTTGGATCAAAGATGGCGGGTAAATAATAGTAAATATTATTATAAACTACATCATGATGTAAGAATAAAATTGTGTCACACCATCCTTAACAATGGACTGATCTACCAACAACCCATGTGTGTGTGTGTCTGTGAGGCGAAGGAGGGTGGGTGGGATTGTTTTGAGGTTTGTATGAGTCCGCCGGCCTTGATGTCAGCTTGCCCAAGTATTAGGGACTATTTGGATCACTAATGACTTTCTATGTATGAAACGATGATGCAACCAAGTCCTTCGTCGGTTAAAGAAGTTCAAGTTCAAAACCCATGTTTTGTCTGAGATTATATGAGATGCGTTAGTTTTAATTTTCAAATTTGATCTTATTTGACTCTTAAAAAGAGAATTTTACACTTGTATGGGGTATGAAAATCTGATTTTGGATCCTATTTTCAAACTTGATATCCTGAAGAGATAATTCGATTGGGTTTCCACTTGGGATTAAGAAATTATGAGATTGGGGATTTGATTTTTTAATAATTAGGGTTTCTAATTGGGTATTTTATTTTCCGGTAATTGGGAATTTGATTGGTACAATTCAATGGCGGGGAGAGAGACAGTTAAGATTTGAGAGAGAATGGCAACCGGTTGGCTAAGATCACGTGAGAAACACTTGTGGGTATATTGGTCAGTTTACTAAAATCTGACTAGTCAAAGGCCAGTCAACCCAAAAATGGGGGTCATAGGGCAATAAATGCCAACGCTGGGGGGCAATTGCGAATTTGTCTATCATAATGGGAGGCAAGATAAAATTTTCTCTAATGTAATAACGCTTCCAGATACCTCCCAGCAATACCAAATGCATTGATCATCAAATTAAGAAACCTAATTCGAATAAAAAGGAAAAAAAAAAAAAAAAAACCCAAAATAGAAAAAGAATGAGTAGGCCTCAGAAGGATCTATTAGTTTCTATTATCAGGAAAAGGGGAAATCCATTTCCCCATATCAAAAAATATGTAGTTTCTCATCATCATCGCCAACTCATTTTTAGTCTCATCATCACAAAAAAGTAACCAAGACTTCTATTTCATGTTGAGTAACTTTGGTGCTCACATTCATGTACTTGATTCATAGGCACGCCTCAACTTCCCTTGTAAATGAATAAAAGGTAGATAAAATAGTCAAGAGGAAACAAGAATACTCTAATTCTCCAAGTGGATAACTTGATCTCCCATGTGAGGAAGGGACAACTACTTACAGTTTCAATTGTCCATGTCTTGCAAATAGTACCAACGAAAAGGGTGCCACTGCCATGACTTGAGTAATACCAGACTATTTTTCATTAACCTGTGGACTGGACTATACATGTGTATAAATGTATAAAGTCAATGGGAAAATTAAGTGTATGAGCATGTAAAAAATAAAAGCTGTTATGCAATACTTAGTTAACTAAGAAGGTAGTTTGAAGCTCTTGAAGGATCTGATCAACAATGTATCTGGTATACAATAACAGGTTCTAGAGAAATTACTAAACCAAAAATCAAATACGGAGTATCTACAAGGATTTCTCAATGGGAACACTGATAAGAAGATGTTCAAACAAAAAGTATCCATGGTCGATTATGAAGATATTAAGCATTATATAGAAAAAATTGCAAATGGAGGGGCATCAGTTATCATATCAGCTCAACCCATCACAGAATTACTCACAAGCTCTGGGACTTCAGAAGGGCAGTGAAAGCTGGTGCCAACCACTGCTGAAGATTCAGAAAGGATAGTCTTCTTTAGTAATCTCATGGAAACTGCGATAAACAAATATATAGATGGGTTGGACAAAGGAAAAGGGATGTTCCTCATGTTTATCAAACATGAAATCATAACTCCTTCAGGACCGTAATGACTAGCTATTATAAGAGTAGCCACTTCAAAATGATTTCTAGTTCTTACACAAGTCCATATGAGACTATCATGTGTTTAGATATCAAACAAAGCATGTACTGCCAACTACTATGTGGTTTGATATGGAAAGACGAGGTTGTTTGTATCGGTACAACTTTTGCTTCTCTGTTCTTGCGAGCCATCAAGGTTTTGGAGGAAAATTGGCAGGAAATGTGTTCTAACTTAAGGACAGGGAACGCTTGTAATTGGATCTTTGATAAGAGTTGTCGAAGGGCGGTAATGAACATCTCCAGAGGGTCTAATTCAAAATTGGCTAATCTGATTGAGTCACTGTTTCATGTGAAATCATGGGAAGGCATTATTAAGAAGTTGTGACCTGGAGAAAAATATGTCTACGTTATTCTTACAGGTTCCATGGTCCAATACATCTCGACGATAGACTTTTATTGTGGTGGACTACCACTAGTTTCAGCATGATATGCTTCTTCAGAGTGTTATATGGGACTCAATTTGAATCCACTGTGCCAACCTTACGATGTTTCCTACACGCCACTTTGAGTTCATCCCTGTTGATAAAAATGGAGAAGCGGATGATTTAGTGGGAGAAGTTGTACATAGAAGAAATGTTGTATTAAGCATTGATGCAAATAAACTTTTACAGGTTTATGGAGACATTCTCATGGTGACCGGATTCAACAATAATACTCCTCACTTCCGGTTTGTACATAGAAGAAATGTTGTATTAAGCATTGATGCAAATAAAATAGATGAAGAAGACCTGTAAAATGCAATAAAATGAGCAAAATCCATTATTGAGCCCTATAATGACGTGTTTTATGGGAGGATAATCATCGCCAACAATTATAGTGAAGATTAGGTAATAATAAGTTTAAACAAACAAGATTTTACATGGAAACTCAGTAAAGGCTGAGAAAAACTATGACCTCGATGAGAGTTTTGATGAAAAATCTAATAAGTTGCTAGTTATTATAATTTGTTGCTTTGGTAAGATATTAAGGATGAATGAATAATAAAAGTTGCGGGTCTGAAGAACTCATGCTCTGCCTGTATTTATAATAGATACATGAAGTTTTACAAAAAGGAAAACAGTTTCCAATTTCGGGGGTAGTAGGCGAACTTCGCGGATCTCTAGCGGCTCTTTTTATCAAGGCACAATGACTACTTTTATAAGGTCGAGAACTTGTAGTTGCAGACATGACATCTTCTCGAATGCTAGACTGTCTTCGACTAAGTTCGGTTTAGCTGTTCTTTGTTGAATCTGGGAAATATGGTACTACAATCGCCCCATTCTCGATACAACTACTTGTTGTTGTGTCTAGATGAAATTAGAAGCTGAAAAGGTTGTCGAATGTCGCAGAAGTCTTTATTATGTCATTTCCGAGGCAAAAGTCAAATGAATCTGGTCATTTTGTTTTTCCGAGGAGCATTTAGGGCAGAATATTAGACTTCGTAATTTGTTAAAGGATCTGGTTATAAATAGAAGGAGGATGAAAAAGTTGCATTTCGATAGGTGAATAGTTTGTAAGCTGTGATGGTAATGATGTCGCCCCTGGCGTGGCATAACGAGTGGTTAGAGTGTGCGGATGGGAATTTTGGCAAGTATAAAGAGGCAAACCGTGGTATTTTATCGTTGTTGTTGCCTTATCTGGAATCGATGGTGACGAGGATTGGGAGAGCTGATAGAGATAGAGAGTGGCGAAATGAAGTGTATTCATTGAAGTCAGTGTTGTTTTGTGTTGTGGAAGGCCTCGGAGCTCATAAATGTTTTGGAGAAGTGGCTATTGCCCATATTGAAGATGATGATGTGAAGGCGGGTATGGAATCCTATGTCTCTAGTCGACACAAAAAACTTCTTACAATTTTCTGCTACTGCCTTTCTGCAGGGCGCACACTGGTAGTGGTTTTTAAAAGTTCCATGACCTGAGAATCATTGAGTTACTTAGGATATCATTGCCCCTTTCCCTGGAGGATATACCAAATTCTGGTGAAAAGAAGAACATAACTTCGAGTCCGCGATGTCGAATGATAAAACGTAAAATGTAGCTTGATATAATTTAATCGAAGGAGAGATTTGTCAATTGTAAAATGTAACAGAGTACTTAATGAATAAACATTATTTTGATCTTACATTATACTTGTAGATGGTGATCTCGAATAGAAGGAATATATATTTAAGCGAGGATAATCAATCGAGCCATTAGTTGAAAATTTGACAAACTTTATGTAAGATTGTGGTTTATGTTGGCAAAGTTAAAGATTTTTGAATTGAAGTTTGTTGACTGTGTGGGGCATGAAACGGTTTCCTAAGAGGTTTGATTTGACTCGAATGTATAGAGTTCCAATGAGAATTGAATGAGTGATTTGACTGTTTGTGTTTGTGTTGTATATAAATACCATGTGTAGTATGGAGCTTATTTGTAGGAGTGGAGATGGTGAGTACGAGAGCCCAAGTTTTGAAGTATGAGCGTTCCAATCGTGTCTATGCTAAGTATTGGGAACTGCTAAATAGGTACTTTGGTAAGAGTTACGTAAACGGGCAACCATTTATGTTAGTGGAAGCCAAATATGAAGACCTGAGTGAATTGTAGGTGAAGGAGGCAGAAGAGGAGTATAAATTCCATTATAATTTGTAATTCCTGAATCCCCCTGAGCGCGTTGGTAAGATAAGGAACCGAGCTAAGGCTTTGGTGGAGAAAGAAGATGATGTGGCGGGTCGAAGAGTTTGAAGATTGAAATGAGTGTTGTTGGTATGTAACAAATGAGAAATGTGTAAGGTGTTGTCTTGAAATGAATGAATATATTTGTTGCTTTCGATGTGTGTAATTTAAAATTGTTTTCGAATATAATTTGATACGTTGGAATGAATGAATTTATTGATATAATATTGTGATTTGGGTATGCATAACATCTCGATTTTCGTGTAATGTTTGTCAAATAAATTTTGAATTTTGAATTTCTGTTACGATTGTCCCGAAAATATAGGAGAGTTGTAAATAAGGAAAGATATGTTTAGGTAATGAAAGAAAAATGTCGAGGTGTGCTCCTGTAGGTGACATTTTAAGGTATAAGGAATTAGATGTACAATCTTTGTATAATAGTATAAGAGTTTCTATGGTGAGGATGGGTATATTAGAATAGTTGTAAAGAGGTATAGAAGTGTTGGAGCAATAGTGCATGGGTCTGTGTTGTTTCCTTCCGGCAGTTTCAGTGGTTTAGGGCGGATTAAATTATACGGCGACCTTGGGAACCCCTAGATGGGTTGGTGGTGATGTTTGATTGATGTGTTCGTGGTTTGGCGTGGTTACGGTGAGCCGCTGGATTGGCCGAAAGGTTTTTGAAGTTTTTCGAGTAAAGATTCTTTTTCGAAGGTTTATGCGTTTTGGTGGCCGTGAAGCGGTAGAGGTGGTGTTTAGGCCTTGGGAACCCTTTGTTAGGGTTGTAATGGTGGTTCGGGTTGTTCCAGTCATCTGAGGGTCTTGGTGTTGTGTGTGGCTCAGGAGGACCTCAGAGTGACATTTTTGGATTCTTTCAGTTCCCGTTCGAACGATCGTTCGAACGACTGGTCAGTTATATATATATCATTATCCATTCTCTCTCCTTACATTTCTCTTTTACTCTTTCTCTTTTCTCCTAACCGAATCCTCTCCTCTCCATACCGAATTCTCTCCTCCCTCGCTTGCCGATTTCTTTGTGAATTCTCCGCTGTTATCTCCGCCGTTTTCCCTCGGTGAGTAATTCCTCTTTCTCTCTCTCTCTCTCTCTCTCTCTCTCTCTCTCTCTCTCTCTCTCTCTCTCTCTCTCTCTCTCTCTCTCTTGTATCATTGGTTGATTTGTGTTTTGGGGAGAACCCTTGTGATGTTGGACTGATTTTAGAGTTTAAGATTATTGGGTGTATTGTTGATTTGAGGAGTGCGATCATTGCGGATGTTGGCCGGTGGCGGTGATTGCGTGGGTTGAATTGTTGATGTTTGGGTGCCATAAATTATAGGGTTTTCTTGCAGCTGTTTGGTGGTATGATTGGGGTTTAGTGTAGTTGGGAAGAGGAGGTGCGGTGGCTATTCTATGTAGTAGTTGTTGCCGTTTCGGAGAGGGATGCCTGAGCCGACAATTGTGGCCGTTTTGAATCAGAAATTACTGCCGTTGTTACTGTTATTCTGGAGGAAGGGTTAGAACTGTTTTAACGCCCTTTGAACACCGGGTTCGTGATTGTTGGGCAGCTGATTTGGTGGGGTTAGAGTGGCATTTCTTCATGTGATTATGGGTGATCGGAGTAGCGCAGCGTAGCGTGGTGAACCATGGCTTTAGATGAAGTTTTGTTGCTGAATTCAGATTTGGTATTGTTTTGATATTGAATTTTGGTGGGAATCCTTTCTTGGAATTGTGTTTGGGCTCTGGGCCCTGATAGTGGTTGATGTGGTGGTGTTCCTGGTCCTTTCCGTGATTGATTGGAGTTCTGGAAGTCGATTTGTGGAACACATTTCCGTTGGGGTGTTGTTTTGGCAGTTTCGCCGAGATTATCGTTCCGAGCATATCATCAGGTGAGATTTATCTTCCTTAATCACTAGACCATTATAATGATTCGTGAGTTATTTAATCACATAGTTTATCATGATTATTACCGTGATTATGTTAGTATATGGGTTAATTGCATAGAACACATTCACGGGATATCCGTTTGGCATACATTAGGCGAGAGTACTTCAGGGTTTGATAAGTTCGTAAAACCCGAGTTGGTTATAAGTTTAGTTACTCGATAGAACCTGTAGGTTAGATTTGGTCAGAGGAGGTTACTCTTTGTTGTCGTCGATCTGATAATGACTCCTGAGATTCCTCTTAGACCAATTTTATTGAGGGTGGTTATTACGGATCCTTTCTTTGCTGAGGCTGAGAACAAAGGCATTTCTCAGTATGTTGTGGTGCCTCAGCGTTGCTATATATATATAATATAAAGTGTGGTATTGTTGGTTAGTTATTAGGGTGCCCAGCTTGTTTCAGAGCATTAGTAACTAGGTTTGGCAAATAGTAGAGACTTATGGTCGACATGTGGTTAGCCACCATTTATTTGAGATAGTGTAGTTCAGAGACTATAGTTCTCACTCTATAGTATAGAACCTTGGCCTTTTTGGGTTGCTGGATTTGGTTCCAGGGTAGTTTATGGCGACATTGCTTCAGTAAGACATGGTCTTCGATTCGGAGCACGTCCTCTTGCCTGCCATTGTTTTGATTAGTCTAAGGACTAGTCTAGGTGTACTCTGTATTCTCGAGGCCTTTTCCTTGAGCACTGTAATTGTGATTGGTGGTTGTTTGGATTGTTGGATTCTATATGGGAGTGTGGTATCTCCTGGACTGTTAGTCGCTGATTGTGAGCATACGGCTTGTCCGTGGTGGTTGGTTGTGGATGTTGAACTTCCGATAGCTTGCCTTAGGATTGTTTGCTTATCGTGTTATGACACTTATTGTCCTCATGATTCTTAGAGCTATTAGAGCTTACTCGTAAGCCTTCTTCCTCTGAGATGAGGCTGTTAGGGCTGTGTTCCCTTCTGTCATCTAGGAGGCAGTGAGACAGCATGGCTCAGTGAGATCCGTGGCTGAGCCGGTGGTTTATGAAGTTGTATGTCACCCGAGATGTTGGAATGCGGCTGAAGCCACATGTTGAATCCGGTTTCTGTACATCCGTGTTGGAGACTTATGTACATGATTAGGAGGATTGTGAGGCAGTTCTGTTATTGGGGATTTTTTACTACTTTTTAGACTCTTGTAGATCACCCCATGAGTACTAGTCTGTGTTGACAGCTAGAGTACTGTTGTACTTGATGGTAATCATATTGCTTTAATGAATCTTAGAGACTGATGTCGTTTAGATGTCGCGACGGTTAAGTTATTTTTTCATCTAGGTTTAGATGGTGCAACTGTGTCAGAGGAGGGCATCTGTGTTACTTTTGGTTACCACGCTCTCAGGCAGGTGGTTATCCTATTGTGTTTTGGCTGTATTAATAGTAGTTGTGATTTAGTCTCTTAGATCATGCTTAAATCCATAGATAATATATTCTCTCTTTATCTTACTGCGATTGGATACATAAACAACTCTGTATCAGCTGGCCCCTGATAGGCTGATAGGATCCCTGGATTGGGTAAAAGATTTAGAGGTGAAGATATGGTTGGATTAGTTTTCTTGGTGCCCAGTCTTATTCCATTAAGAGAGACATGGCTGGATACTATTTCCTGGTGCCCAGTTTTCTTCTGCGAGTGAAGTTATGGTTGGATGCTAGTTCCTGGTGCCCAGACTCCTCAGGTGAGGTTGAAATACCTATGTTAATATCTTTTAGTCTGGTCGAGCTAGTACAGAATATCGTACCCTTGTATCCAACAATATCCGGTAAGGTAAATCCTTTTTCAGCAGTTGTCAGCCCACTTTATTCTTGGGGGCTAGCCCTTTGGGTTGACATCGAGAAATCATTTAGCATTGGGATTGGTTTGGGACTATCCCACTTCATCATAAACCATTCTGCATCATAACATCATCATCATCATCAAGCATATCATTGCATCTCCGCATACTTCCTTATCGTAGGTTCTTCTGATAGAAATCCTTAAACCTTTCTGCATTATGTTTAATATAGAATCTTCTGTACTTAGGATAATCATAAGATTATCTAATTCCATCATATCATTAGCGTAACATATCATTGCATTGGGATAATTATGGGATTATCCTAGTTCCTTATATTCTTCTCCGCTTATTAAATTCCTCTTCTCCTAATTTATTTATGGTGTAATTAGATTCTCCTTCCTTTTGAATATTCCTCTCCACCCTGCATCTAATCCCCCCTCTTTTGTATCTAATATATAATATTAGGTTAAATTAATTTGGTTGGCAGTTGTGAGCTTTAGGCCGATATCTGGTTGTGGGCGATCTCGCTTCACTTGTGATAGCTTCGGGGTTGTACCTGGTTGGGGTTTGGGTAACCCTATTGGATTGTTGTGAGCCAAGGGTTGTTTACCCTTGCGTGTGATTGCATCTCTAAGATAGATTAGTTGTGTGTGGCATTGAGAGCCACGGTGTTAATTAAAGTATAGTTAGTGATCCTTGTAACTAGAGTGTAGATTAACATTCCTTTGCACGAGGTATATTTATAGATAAATTTATTAGAATTAGTATACATACGTATACCTATTAGTTATCCTATATGTATATAGATTACATATACATTGTTTATCGTTAGATATTATTATATCCCACTGTCATTACTACTTATCTTCATCTCATTGATTAGTATAATTGTTTAGCTATTCTTGGGAGTTAGTGAGCTCGTTGTTTGCTCACTCTCGCATCCCCTCTTTCAGTGGCAGGTTGTTTCAGGTCTTAGTTGCTGCTGTGGTGATCTTTGGGGAGCTGAGCTGGAGGCTCAATCTCCTGTTATTGCAGTTGAGCTTGTTACGTAGAGGTTTAAAGAATCTTACGTTTAGATTCTGTTATCTTACTTTTCCGCTGTTTCTGCTTTCCTTATTACTCTGTTGTGATACTATTGTGATACTATTGTGAATGACTGGGCCAGAATTTGCCTACGGCTCGGCTGTTCGTGGGGAGAATCTATAGATTCCCCGACCTGCACAGCTTTAGATCTAGAAATTGTTCAAGCTACTGATTACTAGATTTTGGGGCGTGACAGACTTGGTATCATAGCTTTAGGTTAACTTCTATCTCGGTGTCTAGCACTCATAGGTTGAGTTATTCTCAGAGCGAGTTTGGACGATTCCTTGGTGTCCTATACTTTTTTCGCAGGTTTGTTTAGATTGTTTATCTCTTGAGGCCTTCTGCGTGTAGACTCCTAGCTTAGGTCAAGTGTGTAGGCTTTTGCTATAGATTTAGAGGACTCAAAATGTTTATCTTGAATCCTAAGAATAGCGATTGATTGGCTTCTAGTGGTATTGGTTTTCCCTATATTGATTTGGGTATTAGGTTTTGATTTTAGCTGTGTGATCTTTAATTATTTGGGCAACGCTGTGCTTGCCGTCGTAGCATTTTTGACGTGCATCCTATTTTAACGTTTCTCTTACGAGTTTTGGGTATCAGCTCCTAATCAAGTCCAGATCAATCAGGTTATTGGATCTGATCATTTGGATTAACTTTTATTATTCATTGATTGCATCGTTTTAACCGATTATGTCTATCTCTTGTGTCCTGGACCTGATCTCATAGCAGACGTGTTATAAGACTGGGGAACGTGCGCATATCAAATTTTGACGTTGTTCTTATAGGGGAAGGGACATCATATTCTACTTTCCCATATGTTGATTTTTGCATCTTTAAACTATTTATTTTTGCGATCAAACCATATTAATTAGAATATATATAAGTATATATATTTTTCATAAAAATTATATATTAACTTAGTTTTACCCGAAATATTCGCTAAGTTACCTAGAAAGGTTTTGTCGTGTACCTGGACGAGGAGTTCAGGGGGCTTTCTACCTTATCGACCTTTTGTAACCGCTAGCACAATATGGTTGCACATTACATTTGAAATGTACTATGCTATACTTAAGTAAGTATTTTAAATTTTAGGACGAAATTCTTCTAACTAGGGTAGATTGTAATGTCCCCGAATTTTTGGGTTATTTTATTTATTAATTATTAAGTATTAGTATTGTTATTCCTATATATTATTTGTTATGCATTCGTATTATTTCTATTGGCAGGCTCTGTGTTGTTTCCTTCCGGAAGTTTCAGTGGTTTAAGGCGGATTAAATTATATGGTGACCTTGGGAACCCCTAGATGGGTTGGTGGTGATGTTTGTTTGATATGTTCGTGGTTTGGTGTGGTTCCGGTGAGCCGTCGGATTGGCCGATAGATTTTTGGAGTTTTCCGAGCTAAGATTCTTTTTCGGGGGTTTAGGGGTTTTGGTGGTCGTGAAGCGGTAGAAGTGGTGTTTAGGCCTTGGGAACGCTTTGTTAGGGTTGTAATGGTTGTTCGGGTTGTTCCAGTCTTCTGATGGTCTTGGTGTTGTGTATTTTTCACGAGGACCTCAGAGTGACATTTTTGGATTCTTTCAGTTCCCGTTCGAACGACTGGTCAGTTATATATATATATATATCATTTTCATTCTCTCTCCTTACATTTCCCTTTTACTCTCTCTCTTTTCTCCTAACCGAATCCTCTCCTCCCTCGCTTGCCGATTTCTTCGTGGATTCTTCGCCGTGATCTCCGCCGTTTTCCCTCGGTGAGTAATTCCTCTCTATCTCTCTCTTTCTCTCTCTCTCTTGTATCATGGGTTGATTTCTGTTTAGGGGAGAACCCTTGTGATGTTGAACTGATCTTAGTGTTTATGATTATTGGGTGTATTATTGATTTGAGGAGTGTGATCATTGCGGATGTTGGCCGGTGGCGGCGATTGCCTGGGTTGAATTGTTGGTGTTTGGGTGCCAAAAGTTATGGGGTTTTCTTGCAGCTATTTGGTGGAATGATTGGGGTTTAGTGTGGTTGGGAAGAGGAGGTGTGGTGGCTATTCTAGGTAGTAATTGCCGTTTCGGAGAGGGCAGCCTGAGCCGACAATTGTGGCCGTTTTGGTTCATAAATTATTGTCGTAGTTACTATTATTCTGGAGGAAGGGTTAGGAATTTTTAACACCGTTTGAACACCGGGTTCGTGATTGTTGGGCAGCTGATTTGGCGGGGTTAGAGTGGCATATCTTCATACGATTATGGGTGATCTGAGTAGCGCAGCGTAGCGTGGAGAACAGTGGGCTTAGATGCAGTTTGGTTGCTGAATTCAGATTTGGTGCTGTTTTGATATCGAATTTGGGTGGGAATCCTTTGATAGAATTGTGTTTGGGCCCTAGGGATTGATAGTGGTTGATGTGGTGGTGTTCCTGGTCCTTTCCGTGATTGATTTGGAGTTCCGGAAGTCGATTCGCGGAACACATTTCCGTTGGGGTGTTGTTTGGGCAGTTTCACCGAGATTGTCGTTCGGAGCATATCGTCAGGTGAGTTTTATCTTCCTTAATATCTAGACAATTATATTAATTCGTGAGTTATTGTATAACATAGTTTATCATGTTTATTACCGTGATTATGTTAGGATATGGGTTAATTGCTTAAGACACATTCATGGGTTATCCGTTTGGCATACATTAGGCGAGAGTACCTAAGGGTTTGATAAGTTAGTAAAACCCGAGTTAGTTATTAGTTTAGTTACTTGATAGAACCTGTAGGTTAGATTTGGTCAGAGGAGGTTATTCTCTGTTGTCGTTGATGTGACGATGACTCCTGAGATTCCCCTTAGACCGATTTCATTGAGGGTGGTTATTGCGAATCCTTTCTTCGCTGAGGTTGAGAGCAAAGGCATTTCTCACTATGTTGCGACGCCTCAGCGTCGCTATATTTATATTTATATATATATTATATAGAGTGTGTTATTGTTGGTTAGTTATTAGGGTGCCCAGCTTGTTTTAGGTCACTAGTAACTAGGTTTGGCAAATAGTAGAGACTTATGGTCGGCATGTGGTTAGCCGCCATTTCTCTGAGATAGTGTAGTTCAGAGACTATATTTCACACCCTATAGTATAGCACCTTGGCTAGTTTGGGTTGCTGGATTTTGTTCCAGGGTAGTCTTAGGGCGACATAGCTTCAGTAAGACATGGTCTTCGATTCGGAGCTCATCTTCTTGGCTGCTATTGTTTTGATTAGTCTTTGGACTAGTCCAGGTGTACTCTGTGTTATCGAGGCCTTGTTCTTGAGCACTACCATTGTCATTGGTGGTTGTTTGAAATGTTGAATTCCAAGTGGGAGTGTGGTATATCCTGGACTGTTAGTCACTGATTGTGAGCAGACGGCTTGTCTGTGGTGGTTGGTTATGGATGTTGAACTTTTGATAGTTTGCCTTAGGATTGTATGTTTATGGTATTGTGACACTTATTGTCCTTATGATTCTTAAAGCTATTAGAGCTTATATGTAAACCTTCTTTCCCTGAGATGAGGCTGTTAGGGCTGTGTTCCCTTCCGTCATCTAGGAGGCTGTGAGACAGCATGGCTCAGTGAGATCCACGGCTGAGCCAGGTGGTTTATGAAGTTGTACGTCACCCGAGATGTTGGAATGCGGCTGAAACCTCATGTTGAATCCGGTTTTTGTACATCCGTGTTGGTGACTTATGTACATGATTAGGAGGATTGTGAAACAGTTCTGTTATTGAGGATTTTTTACTACTTGTTGGACTCTTGTAGGTCACCTCATGAGTACTAGTCTGTGTTGATAGCTAGAGTACTGTTGTACTTGATGGTAATCATATTGCTTTAATGAATCTTAGAGACTGATATCGTTTAGATGTCGTGATAGTTAATCTGTTGTTTTATCTAGGTTTAGATGGTGCAACTGAGTCACAGGAGGCCATCTGTGTTACTTTTGGTATCCACGCTCTCAGGCCGGTGGTTATCCTATTGTGTGCTGGCTGTGTTAACAGAAGTTGTGTTTCAGTCTCTAAGATCATGCACACATCCATAGATAATATATTCTCTCCATATCTTACTGCGATTGGATACATAAACAACTCTGCATCAGCTGGCCCCTGATAGGTTGATAGGATCCCTGGATCGGGTTAAAGTTTTAGAGGTGAAGATATGGTTGGATTAGTTTTCTTGGTGCCCAGTCTTGTCCTGCAAAGAGATACACGGTTGGATACTATTTCCTGGTGTCCGCCTTCTCCTGCGAGTGAAGTTATGGTTGGATGCTAGTTCCTGGTAGCCAGACTCCTCAGGCGAGGTTGAAATACCTATGTTAATATATTTTAGTCTTGCCGAGCTAGTGCAGTATATCGTACCCTTATATCCAACAATATCCGGTAAGGTAAATTGTTTTCAGCAGTTGTCCGCCCACTTTAGTCTTGGGAGCTAGCCCATTGGGTTGACATCGTTAAATCATTCAGCATTGGCATAGGTTTGGGACTAACCTATTTTATCATAAACCATTCTGCATCATAACATCATCATCATCAAACATATCATTGCATCTCTGCATACTTTCATATCGTAGGTTCTTCTGATAGATATCCCTAAACCTTTCTGTATTGCGTTTAATATTGAATCTTCTGCACTTGGGATAATCATAAGATTATATAATTCCATCATATTATCAGCATAACATATCATTGCATTGGGATAATTATGGGATTATCCTAGTTCCTCATATTCGTCTCCACTTATTAAATTCCTCTTCTCCTAATAGATTTATGGTGAATTTAAATTCTTCTTCCTTGTGCATATTCCTCTCCACCCTGCATCAATTCCCCCCTCTTCTGTATTTAATATAATTTATTTGGTTAAATTAATCTGGTTGGCTGTTGTGAGCTTTAGGCCGGTATCTGGTTGTGGGCGATCTCGCTTAGCTTGTGATAGCTTTGGGGTTGTACCTGGTTGGGGCTTAGATAACCCTGCTGGATTATTGTGAGCCGAGGGTTGTTTACCCTTGTGTGTGATTGTATCTCTGAGATAGATTAGTTGCACGTGGCCCTGGGAGCCACGGTGGTGATTAAAGTGTAGTTAGTGGTCCTTGTGACTAGAGTGCAGATTAGCATTCCTTTGCACGAGGTATATTTATAGAAAGATTTAAGAGAATTAGTATACATACATATACCTATTAGTTATCCTATATGTATATATATTACATATACATTGTTTATCGTTAGATATTATTATTTCCCACAATCATTACAACTTATCTCCATCTCATTGGTTAGTATAATCGCTTAGCTATTCTTGAGAGTTAGTGAGCTCGTTGTTTGCTCACTCTCGCATCCCCCCTTTTAGTGGTAGGTTGTTTCAGGTTTTAGTTGTTGTTGTGGTGATCTTTAGGGAGCTGAGCTTGAGGCTCAATCTCCTGTTATTGCAGTTGGGCTTGTTGCGTAAAGGTTTGTAGAATCTTACGTTTAGATTTTGTTATCTTAGTCTTCCGTTGTTTCTGTTTTCTTTATTACTCTGTTGTGATACTATTGTGAATGACTGGGCCAAAATTTGTCTGCGGCTCGGTTGTTCGTGGGGAGAATCTTTAGATTCCTCGACCTACACAGCTTTAGATCTAGTAATTGGTCAGGCTACTGGTTACTAGATTTTGGGACGTGACAGACTTGGTATCAGTGCTCTAGGTTAACTCCTATCTCGGTGTCTAGCACTAATAGGTTGAGTTATTCTTAGAGCAAATTAGGACGATTCCTTGGTGTCCTGTGCTTTTAACGCTGGTTTGGTTAGAGAGTTTATCTCTTGAGGCCTTCTTCGTGTAGACTCCTAGCTTAGATCTAGTGTGTAGGTTTTTGCTATAGATTTAGAGGATTCAAGATGTTTATCTTGAATCCTTTGAATAACAATTAATTGGCTTCTAGTGGTAGTAGTTTTCCCTATATTGTTTTAGGTATTGGGTTTTGATTTTAGCTGTGTGATCTTTCGCTATTTTGGCGACGCTGTGTTTGCCATGGTAGTAGTTTTGACGTGCATCCTATTTTAACGTTTCTCTTATGAGTTTTGGGTACCCGCTTCTAATCGAGTCCAGATCAATCAGGTTATTGGATCTGATCATTTGGATTGGTTTTTATTATTCATTGATTGCATCGTTTTAACAAATTATTTTCATCTCCTGTTTCCTGGGCCTGATCTCATAGCAGACGTGTTATAAGACTGGGGATCGTGTGTACATCAGATTTTGACATTGTTCTTATAGGGAAAGGGAGATCATATTCCACTTTCCCATATGTTGATTTTTGCATCTTTAAACTGTTTATTTTTGCGATCAAACCATATTAATTAGAATATATATAAGTATATATATTTTTCATACAAATTATATATTAACTTATTTTTACCTGAAATATTCGCTAAGTTACCTAGAAAGGTTTTATCGTGTACCTGGACGAGGAGTTCAAGGTGCTTTCTACCTTATCGACCTTGTGTAACCGCTAGCACAATATGGTTGCACATTACATTTGAAATGTACTATGCTATACTTAAGTAAGTATTTTAAATTTCGGGACGAAATTCTTCTCAGGAGGGTAGATTGTAATGTCCCCAAATTTTTGTGTTATTTTATTTATTTATTATGAAGAATTAATATTGTTATTCCTATATATTATTTGTTATGCATTCGTATTATTTCTATTGGCTGGTTCTGTGTTGTTTCCTTCCGGCAGTTTCAGTGGTTTAGGGCGGATTAGATTATAAGGTGACATTTGGAGCCCCTAGATGGGTTGGTGGTGATGTTTGTTTGATGCGTTCGTGGTTTGGTGTGGTTCCGATGAGCTGTTGGATTGGCCGATAGGATTTTGGAGTTTTCTGGGCAATGATTCTTTTTTGGGGGTTTAGGCGTTTTGGTGGTCGTGAAGCGGTAGAGGTGGTGTTTAGGCCTTGGAAACCCTTTTTTAGGGTTGTAATGGTTGTTCGGGTTGTTCCAGTCTTCTGAGGGTCTTGGTGTTGTGTGTGGTTCAGGAGGACCTCAGATGACATTTTTGGATTCTTTCTGTTCCCGTTCGAGCGATCGTTCGAACGATTGGTCGGTTATATATATATCATTATCCATTTTCTTTCCTTACATTTCTCTTTCACTCTCTCTCTCTCTTCTCCTAACCGAATCCTCCCCTCTCCAAACCGAATCCTCTCCTCCCTCGCTTGTCAATTTCTTCGTGGATTCTTCGCCGTGATCTCCGCCGTTTTCCCTCGGTGAGTAATTCCTCTCTCTCTCTCTCTCTCTCTTTTGTATCATTGGTTAATTACAGTTTTGGGGAGAATCCTTGTGATGTTGGACTGATATTAGAGTTTATGATTATTGGGTGTATTGTTGATTTTAGGAGTGTGATCATTGCGGATGTTGGCCGGTGGCGGTGATTGCGTGGGTTGAATTGTTGGTGTTTGGGTGCCAGAAATTATGGGGTTTTCTTGCAGCTGTTTGGCTGTATTATTGGGGTTTAGTGTGGCTGGGAAGAGGAGGTGTGGTGGATATTCTAGGTAGTAGTTGTTTCCATTTCGGAGAGGGATGCTTGAGCCGACAATTGTGGCCGTTTTGGTTCAGAAATTACTGCCGTAATTACTGCTATTCTGGAGGAAGGGTTAGGAATGTTTTAACACCCATTGAACACCGGTTTCATGATTGTTGGGCAGCTGATTTGGCGGGGTTAGAGTAGCATATGTTCATGTGATTATGGGTGATCCGAGTAGCGCAGTGTAGTGTGGTGAACTATTGCTTTAGATGCAGTTTGTTACTGAATTAAGATTTGGTGTTGTTTTGATATCGAATTCGGGTAGGAATCCTTTGTTGGAATTATGTTTGGGCTCTGGGCCTTGATAGTGGTTGATGTGGTGGTGTTCCTGGTCATTTTCGTGATTGATTTGGAGTTCTGGAAGTCAATTCGCGGGGCACATTCCCGTTGGGGTGCTGTTTGGGCAGTTTCGCCGAGATTGTCGTTCCGGGCATATCGTCAGGCGAGTTTTATCTTCCTTAATAACTAGACCATTATATTTATTCGTGAGTTATTGTATCACATAATTTATCATGTTTATTACCGTGATTATGTTAGTATATGGGTTAATTGCTTAGGATGCATTCACGGGTTATCCGTTTGGCAAACATTAGGCGAGAGTACTTAAGGGTTTGAAAAATTAGTGAATCCTGAGTTAGTTATAAGTTTAGTTACTAGATAGAACCTGTAGGTTAGGTTTGGTCAGAGGAGGTTATTCTCTGTTGCCGTCGATGTGACGATGGCTCCTGAGATTCCTCTTAGACCAATTTCATTGAGGGTGGTTATTGCTGATCCTTTCTTCGCTGAGGTTGAGAACAAAGGCATTTCCCAGTATGTTACGACGCCTCAGCGTCGCTATATTTATATTTATATATATAATATATAGAGTGTGGTATTGTTGCTTAGTTATTAGGGTGCCCAGGTTGTTTTAGGGTATTAGTAAATAGGTTTGGCAAATAGTAGAGACTTATGGTCGGCATGTGGTAAGCCGTCATTTCTCTGAGATAGTGTAGTTCAGAGACTATAGTTCTCACCCTATAGTATAGCACCTTGACAAGTATGGGCTGCAGGATTTGGTTCCACGGTAGTCTTTACCCGACATAGCTTCAGTAAGACATGGTCTTCAATTCGGTGCACGTCCTCTTGCCTGCTATTATTTTGATTAGTCTTAGGGCTAGTCTAGGTGTACTCTGTGTTCCCGAGGCCTGGTCCTTGAGCACTGTCATTGTGATTGGTGGTTGTTTGGAATGTTGGATTCCATAAGGGAGTATGGTTTCTCCTGAACTGTTAGTCGATGATTGTGAGTAGACGGCTTGTCCGTGGTGGTTGGTTGTGGATGTTGAACTTTCGATAGTTTGCCTTAGGATATTTTGCTTATCATGTTGTGACACTTATTGTCCTCATGATTCTTAGAGCTATAAGAGCTTACTCGGAAGCCTTTTTTCCCTAAGATGAGGCTGTTAGGGTTGTGTTCCCTTCCGTCATCAAGGAGGCAGTGAGGCAGCATGGTTTGGCAAAATCTGCGGCTGAGCTAGGTGGTTTATGAAGTTCTACGTCACCCGTGATGTTGGAATGCGGCTGAAACCTCATGTTGAATCCGGTTTCTTTACATCCCTGTTGGTGACTTATGTACATGATTAGGAGGATTGTGAGACAGCTCTGTTATTGGTGATTTTTGAGTACTTGTTATACTATTGTAGGTCACCCTATGGGTACTAGTTTGTATTGACAGCTAGAGTACTTTTGTGCTTGATGGTAATCATATTGTTTTAATGAATCTTAGAGACTGATGTCGTTTAGATATCGTGATGGTTAAGTTGCTATTTCATCTAGGTTTAGATGGTACAACTGAGTCGCAGGAGGGCATCTGTGTTAGTTTTTGTTGCCAAGCTCTCAGGCAGGTGGTTATCCTATTGTGTGATGGCTGTGTTATAGCAGTTGTGTTTCAGTCTCTATGATCATGCTCACATTCATAGATAATATATTCTCTCCTTATCTTACTGCAATTGGGTACATATACAACTCTGCATCATCTATCCCTTGATAGGTTGATAGGATCCCTGGATCGGGTTAAAGTTTTAGTGGTGAAGATATGGTTGGATTAATTTTCTTGGTGCCAAGTCTTGTCCTGCGAAGAGATACATGGTTGGATATTATTTTCTGGTGCCCAGTCTTCTCGTACGAGTGAAGTTATGGTTGTATGCTAGTTCCTGGTGCCCAGACTCCTCAGGCGAGGTTGAAATACCTATGTTAATATCTTTTAGCCTTGTCGAGCTAGTACAGTATATCGTACCCTTGTATCCAACAATATCCGGTAAGGTAAATCCTTTTTCAGCAGTTCTTAGCCCACTTTAGTCTTGGGGGCTTGCCCTTTGGGCTGACATCGCTAAATCATTCAGCATTGGGATAGGTTTGGGACTATCCCACTTCATCATAAGCCATTCTGCATCATAACATCATCATCATCAAGCATATCATTGCATCTCCGCATACTTCCTTATCGTAGGCTCTTCTGATAAAAATCCTTAAACCTTTCTGCATTACATTTAATATAGAATCTTCTACACTTGGGATAATCATAAGATTATCTAATTCCATCATATCATCTGCATAACATATCATTACATTGGGATAATTATGGGATTATCCTATTTCCTCATATTCTTCTGCGCTTATTAAATTCCTCCTCTCCTAATTGATTTATGGTGTAATTAGATTCCTCTTCCTTCTGTATATTCCTCTCCACCCTACATTTATTCCCCCCTCTTTTGTATCTAATATAATTTATTTGGTTAAATTAATCTGGTTGGCTATTATGAGCTTTAGGCCGGTATCATGTTGTGGGCGATCTCGCTTAGCTTGTGATAGCTTCGGGGTTGTACCTAGTTGGGGTTTGGGTAACCCTGTTAGATTACTGTAAGCCGATGGCTGTTTACCCTTGTGTGTGATTGTATCTCTAAGATAGATTAGTTTTGCGTGGCGCTGAGGGCCACAGTGGTGATTAAAGTGTAGTTAGTGGTTCTTGTGACTGGAGTGTAGATTAGCATTCCTTTGCGCGAGGTATATTTATAGATAGATTTATTAGAATTAGTATACATACATATACCTATTAGTTATCCTATATGTATATATATTAGATATACATTATTTATCGTTAGATATTATTATATCCCACTATCATTACTACTTATCTCCATCTCATTGGCTAGTATAATCGTTTAGCTATTCTTGGGAGTTAGTGAGCTCGTTGTTTGCTCACTCTCACATCCCCCCTTTCAGTGGCAGGTTATTTCAGGTTTTAGTTGCTGATGTGGTGATCTTTGGGGAGCTGAGCTGGAGGCTCAATCTCCTGTTATTATAGTTGGGCTTGCTGCGTAGAGGTTTATAGAATCTTACGTTTAGATTTTATTATCTTAGTCTTCCGCTGTTTTTGTTTTCCTTATTATTCTATTGTGATACTATTGTGATACTATTGTGAATGAGTGGGCCAGAATTGGTCTACGGCTCAGTTGTTCGTAGGGCGAATCTATAGATTCCCCGACCTGCACAACTTCGGATCTAGTAATTGGTCAAGCTACTAATTACTGGATTTTGGGGCGTGACAAAACTTTAGTTTTATAGTTTTGAATTTGAGTAAAGTAGAATTTCATAATTAGGTTAGTATATAATTGTTAAAGTTCTACTTTCGCGCTTTTAATTTAAATTAAACACTACAAATTGATATCTTCATATAGTGTTAATGTTTGCTTGTAAAAAAAATCAAAAGCAAAAGCAAACATGATACTTTTGTTTATCTCATATCAAAAGGGAAGAATAATATTAGGTTTAAATAAATAGGATTTATAAACAAATTCCTTACATTAGCAAAAAAATATTAAAGAACATCTAAAGAAAAACTTAAAACCTCTAACTACGGCCACCAATTGAGAACCCACATCAAACACATGATCAGGAATAATTTGTGAGAAACATGATAAAAAATTATGGAATACCGAAAGAAAAATCATACAGCATTACAACTAAAACAAATTTTTAAGAACCCAAATCATGAATAAATACCTAAATATAAATACCTAGAATTTGAAGGATTCAATTTTGGTTTGAAAATTCTTGACCTCAATCAACCCTGTGAGTTCAACCAAGAAAATCGATTTAGAGAAAAGAGAGATGCTTTCATAGCTTTGACAGAGAGAGAGAGAGAGAGAGAAAGAAAGATAGAGATGCCATCGCTCTCGGCAATCATTCAAAAAATTGAGACTTACCTACATAAGATTTGGGATTTAGAGAGGTAGGGAGATATTATAAAAGATTTTTGTGGACAATTTGCACTGCTCTTTAGTCTTTTAGAAATTTGAAACCCTTAAAACTGCTTAGAGTTCGAAGACAAAAAGTCTGAGCTTCTAGCTGCGGGAGAAATTTTTTGAATCCCACATTTCTAAAAATTTTAGCCACGGTTTTTGCCATGAACATGACAATAGTTACGAACGGGTTATAGGATTATATCTTTAACCATAAATTCTAAGGTTTGGCCATATTCTAGGCATTTAACCACTGCTGTCACTATGGCTAAAGCTACTATAGACCGTAGCCGTTGGCTCATTTTCTAGTAGACATCCTTTGTCCTTGACCCTCATAATGAACTTCCACGAAAGCAATTCAAATTCATTACTTAACAGTTTACTGGATCAATACTAATATAGGAACATGAGAGTAAATAAACATCAAGTGTCGGAATGGCTCGCCCCTTTCTAGATGGACCAACCTATGGCAACAAGCAACAAATGATGAAGTATAACGACTTCCCAATGTTAGGTATCCCTTATAACACAATCGCTAGAAAAGAGGCCAAGATCGCATAAATTGCAAGTGTCGACTCGGTTTGGACATGTGGGAGAGCCCCACGACCGACGCATTCCGCCTCGTCCAGATAATAGACAACCCAAAGTCTATCTGATGTCTGAGAGTCATCCTGGGGAAATACCCAACAGACAAGAACAATAAGACATGGACACGTATGGTAAGCTTTAGGATTCCTGTTTAAAACGAGAGGAACCCTAAAGGGGATTTTTTTCCTAATATCTTGCATTTGTCTTTTCCAAAGAGCCCTGGCCACCGGGGAAATTAATCAAATCTAGAGGAGGAGATGTACCCTTCTCTAGCCATCTTGGCAAGCCCTAAACCATTGAAAGAACCTCGTCTATTTGTTAGCAAAAGCATCACCTTCCAAACAGGAGACTACATTGGGTGTTGTCTGCATCATGAATGATACCACTAGGTATAACCAGGAAAGGAAGATGTAAAATTATAAGAAGATCAGCAAGTTGCACACGACCGTTCAAGACCTACAGAAACAACTAAGCCTGCGAGAAACTCAAATCCAGCCACTGGCCAAAAGGGATAAGCCCACAACTGTCATAAGCTCTTCCCACCGACTACTAAAGCGATTGGGGCGACCAAAACACTTGTCCACGTATGCGGGATGATCCTAGCAGATCTGGCAAAACTATCCTCCAACAAAAAGACACAAACACAGAAAGGTAAAGGGATGGTAAGTAAGAGAGCAAAAGGTATTATATAGAGGTAACAAACCATTGTGTTGATCACAAGCCACTTTTCATTTTATAGTATGAATGGTTCTCAGGCTGGTTTAATGAACGAGCAAAGGCTAAGAGGGGGTAATTATAGGAGCTCGAGCTCCCTTACTAGGGACTCAACCAAGTAAAATAATACTAGGTACCAAAACCCAGATTCAGAAGTTCCAACAAGCTACAAAGTTAGCTTGATTACTCTAATTTAGAGGCATTTTTGCGCCAAAATCGATTAGAGCATCCACAACAGCTTTCCAAAACTTTTTTTTTGGGTGGCAAAAAGTAATAAAATGACTTTTATGGGCTCCTTATGAGGCTCCCTATCAATATTTGTTTCTTTCTCTCTCCTCAAGGATAGGGAGTCTAGAGAAATATTTGGTCAACCACGTAAGACTCCTATACTAGTATACCGGGTACCGGTGGGACCGACCGCTAAATTTTTGTATTCCAATGTTTTTCTGACAACAATGTTTTCTCAGTATATTTTTCAAATCTATATTCTTACAAAATAATTATCATGTTCTATGTAGCACACAAAGAGAATGATTGTAGCAATAACATAGAGATATGGTCTGCATGGGCGATAAAATGGGAAATAAGGCACTTATTTTACACCCTTGTCTCAATAGTCTGTCCTCTTGACATTGTAATATTTAGTAACTGATGCACACGAAGTAAATATACGAACATAAAACACCTAGTAAACATAATACATTATCCTCTTTTTGATCCTCTTTAAAGTGTACATTCAATAACCTAAAATAAAAACCAAAATCACTAAGTAGAAAATTATGAAGCTTCCAAATTGTTAAAATAATCATTTTAAAAGAGTTTGATTGGAAAATAAATGTACCTCAATATATATGTTTTTATGCTGGTTGCTAAATAGCCATTAGTGTTAAGCGACTTTTCTCTAGTAGTCGCAGTCCGTGCCCCGCGCACTTGCCAATCTTTTGTAGTCTCTCTAAGGTGAACATAGGGTTAAAAGCTAGATCACATAATTTCCTCGTCCGTTATAATGCTACAAACGTCAATCCTAGGCTTTCCCTATTACAAATATCAACAATAGCTCGATCTAATGTCAGACCTTGAATTTTGTGTACCGTTATTACCTAACATAGAAGTAGTGGTAGCTGGGTTCGTTGACACGAAGTACCCGAAGATGTTTTCCGGTTCACAGTCTGAGGAGGAATAAGAATCACATTTGAACCTTCATGAAATGGTATATCACGATAGTTATCGAAGTCTACCATGACAACTAGTGGAAGATCATTTGGTGGTTTTGAAGAAGATGAATACACAATTTCTACAACTGTACCCATTGCACCATTAACAAGTCCATTTTGTGTTGCAAGATTGGTTCGTAACATTATACGAGCACCAATGGATAGATACCAAATATTTGTATGACCCTTAGCATCATTTAAAGAAGCATTAGATGTTATTTCGCAATTATTGGTTGAAGGAATTCGTGCTATTAGTATTCCAAGTTCAAGCAAACGGTCCCGGTTGTGATTATTTGTTGCTATCTTTGTTAAAAATAAATGAAGAGCATGTCTATAGATTTCCTTCTCTTTAGCTGGTAGGAAAGACATTCTCGGGTACGAAATAAATCCCAATCTTCCATTGTAGAAGTCCCATCACTTAGTCTTCTTAACGCATCTCTAAAACTTGCTTGATCATCGCCAGATTGCCTAAAAATAAGTGAGAGACAAATACATTTCTCAAAACCAGCATATGCAATCACTCCACACTATTGCATATTATTGATATTTTTTACATACAAAGGGCTATCAAACACTGGAGGTAATTGACGCATATCACCTACCAAGATAACTGATACATTTCAAAATGATTCGGCAATTGCAAATATATCTCGGTAGTGGGGGTCTACAGTTACTAGCATTGATCTTCCAAGCATGTTGTATTCATCAATGATAAGTAATTTGGTATCCTTTAAATTTAATTACATTCAAAGACATTGTGCACCAGTAATATGTTTATAAGGTTAGCTTGGTCTCCATTCAGCAGCAATTGAAAGTTCATGGTGGATAGTAGCTCCTCCTATATTGAAGGCAGGAACTCCAGTTGGAGCTATAATAGGAACTAACTTCCTTGTTCCAAAATGTTGAACAATACTACAGACAATAGCACTGATTAAAGTTGATTTACCCGTCCTTGCGCCTCTACAGACAATCATTCGAATGGTCTTTCCTGCTTGAATTTTATTATGTACTAAATCATGTGCCAATTGTTGTTGAATAGATATTTGTTCTAATGGAACTACAAGGGGAGTATTTAACATCTCATTAGCCAATTTACTAATTCCACATAAATTATTGTGGACAAATTTTTTTCAACATCAATGTTTGGATATCGATTTAGTTCTTCTCCCCAGTTGTGTGAGGTATCAAAATCTTTTAATCCCAATTCTATTTTTGTACCAGGAACAAATAGTGGACCCATTACTGTGGCCATCATGCATTTTTTATTTTGATTTTCTGCCATAGCAGGATCTATATTGGGTTCATCCTCGAGATCATCTTCAATTGGATCAGGAAATGTTAAAACATATGCTATTGTTAACAGTAGGTTTCTATATTGTTCTTCCCAAATTCCAAAACCACCTTTAACACCTTTAATACTTTTGTAATGGTGCCTAAGTAGCACTTCTAGCCTGCAAAATGCTTCCCATTTTTTGTTGTTATGGGGAATATTACCCTTAAGATGTGGAAATATTCTAACAGTTGCTTCCACCCGAGATGTGACCTAAGTGTCACGGCTGAACTTATATCTTTTGGCCATGTCAAGTAGTGAAATCCTATCATATTCACTTAGCCGATTCATATACCTTAGTACAAAGTTTAGGTCAATTCCACTGGTATCCTCATCATCGTTAGGTTGCCTTCATCTAATAGTTGTAGACAACAAGCTTTTTTTAGTCTAAGTTAAAACAACTATCTTTCTTGATGAACATTGAAGATGGTAACTCATTAACAAATGGTAAACCTCTTGTTCTGACATGTCCCTCTCCGATAGTATTTTAATTAACAACCTCTTGATTATAGATTTGACAGATGACACAGGCGATGAATATCCTCAACTATTTCACGTAGAATATCTATAAAGTTTTTTTAAGCTAGTTTTGATTTAGCAGCGTATTTTTCAATATAAGTAATAACAACTACACGGAGAGTATAGGAGGCCAATCAATATTAGCGCGCCAAGCTTGTAAGACCTTTCGATTATGTGAGCATACCAAAGGGTCACTTTTACAACCTACAAAGTTGAACATATTACTATTAGTAGGTTCCTCAATGATCTTGAACCGTGGAAGCACATCGAATGGGAATCTGAAATAGCAAACTAATTGATTTGTAGTTTTATGAAGACGCAAACAATAACTTCCATATTTGGAGTGTCACATAACCCAATTGATCAACTTTGAATAATCATCATCATCGATATCCATATTAATTTTAGTTAAGATATTTCGTGGACAAGGATGTCCATCTGACGTCAATGGATCATTGAGATTAGGGTTCATAGTACATACAAGATTATCAAAGTACTCAATTATTCTTACATTATCTGATGAGTTTGTAGTGACATCATTTAATCCAGGTGCATCTTCCACCCAAAGAAATCTATGTACATGGTCACTTCCATGATTTTGCCATTCATACCAAAACCAATAATCTTTTACGAAGAATTCCATAGTAAGAAAGTATTTAAGAAAAGGCTTTACACTTTTATGAAAGAACCACGAAGCAACCAAAATATATTTTGTTTAGCAATTGAGCCTTAGCCTTTATCTGATCTGTAACATTCATATTTTGTATCATTTTAGTTGGATGCAAAAGTTCCATTAACTCAGACCATTGCATATCGGCTGCACTAAGTGTAAAAAATATTGTTGAGGAACCCAACTATTGTACCATGGCGGCAAGTTCTTGTAGCCTTGTGAACCAGTAGGCGTGAGTTCCATGGATACTTTTCACATAATATGAGATGCGATTCAAAAATTACTGATATCCAGAAGCTAACATCTCTTTAATGTCTTGTATCGACATTTCTCCATCTTCTGGATTCTTCTGTATGTAGGCGTCACTAAGTGCAAGTGCTTGCCATCTAGAAATTGAGTTCCAAGAAAAATATCGAAATCGAGGAACTTTGGCAAATCGACCCTCTTTATATTTCATCAGATATTGAAAGTATTCACTTGGATTGACCTTTCATGGTCGTGCTTGTCTTAAGTTAGTATTTTTATAGGGAAATAGTGTTGAAAAAACCATAGTAATATATCCTGGAGTAGGGAACTCGTCAATTGCATTGGTTATGAATGGTATATACATTAGATATGCATGCATGTTGATTAGGTTAAATGGCATTTGCAACAGTTCCCACAGTTTTAAATTAATCAATTTGAACATTCTTTGATTTAAACTCTGGCGGGGCCCTCAAAGTTTGTATGAAGGGATGCATCAGAAGAACTTGCATTCAGATCACACGATTGGGTATCTTGAACATGAGGGAGGTTATCGAGTACACCATCCTCGGGTAAATCTTGCAAGCAACTGTCATTGATATGAATGTCAGAGTAGTATATGTGATTTTTCTTGAGCCAAGCTATAGCTTGACGCACATACTCTCGTCGCTCTCGAAACTCTTTGCTTCCATGTGTTCCGGCTCTATTCACAATTAGAATGGCTGATAAATCAGATGGTTTATATGGGAGAGATGTTTCTATTGAATTGACATCTTGCACAAAATTGATAACATTTCAACTATATTTGTATTGTTGTCCATTGACAAAATAAACGGACATCATTGGATGGATTTGAACAATGAGAAATCATTTGAGATTGGTTAGACGTGATAGTTCCATTGGAACATTGCGAGGATCCATGCAGTTGGCAACACTAAATTTAGGGGGTATGCTGGAGGGTAGTTTTTAGAGGAGCATAAAGTGCAAGACGTAGAAGTCATCTTAATATCGGGGAAGGACCGTTGGAAATCTTGACAACCTTTCCATGCTAATTTCATGTAGGATTTTCTTAAAAGCTGACCACTTGACATTTGTATGGTTGGTAAAGCCGGAACTTGTTTATTTTTGGGATTTGAACTTTTACCTGTTTCCATAACATTTGTTACTATTGTTCGAATTTGGTTTGTATTAAAACTTTTACTAGTTTCCCAAATACTTGCTCATCCATGTAAATAGTTGTCCATTGATTGTTCATAAGTATTTTGGTTTCTTTGATTGCGAATAGCTCTTCGACGAGAATTAGGGTTTGTTAGCCTAGTTACTCGATAATCCTCTACTCGATAATCCTCAGACTCTTGCTCACGTGCCCGTCTCCACTGAGTAGAATTTTTAATTCGTTGAACTAAATTTTTTTCAAGAGTTCGCAATGTCCTAGAGTCTCTTCTTTGAGAAGACTCGATTTGATTACGTTGTCGTCTATCCTCGTGACTTTCTCGGTGAGCTCGCTGTGAAACCGGAGAATTCGAAGACATGATTGATTTAAGTCGAATTTAGAGAATTTCCCTGCAAATTATACAATCTATATTAGTCAGAAATACAATGCATTTTGTGCTTCGTTAGATAAGATTGTTCAAAATTGTAATTATTCTAAATTATTTTGGTGAAGAGATTTTATTATGACCACACAAAACATACTACAAAATACACCACAAATTACAATACATGTCTCTAAATAAGCAGCATTACCGCTACATCATAATTCCTGCCAAAATAACCAATACAGCATACCTTGTTTTATCCGAGCTTTTACTTTTCAATAAATAGATTCTTATTTACAGACTTGATGTCTTTCCTTGACATCCAAGATTTTTTTAAATCCATTTTTGCATATATCAATTAATAGACGCTCAAACATTCATTATCGGATGCTTTATTACAGTCGGTGTGGAAAAGTCATCGGTTACAATGATGATTAAGAACTAAATGTTTATAAATTTTTGATATATATGTTACATTGGATGGTTCTTAGAAGAAGAAGGGTATTGTCACCGGTTGCCCTCATTGTACGTCCTTTTAGAAACTATAATAATATATTTACTCTAAAGACCATTAACAAATCAGTTTATTAAAGGATCAAATTCATAAGAGCATCTCCAATAGAAGAGTATGCAATTCCGGTTTACCATACCAGTATTCCAGAATCGCATACTATTTTCGTCCAATAACAAATTACATTTTTCCTCTTGGGAACTAAACTGTTTAGTGCCTAACACAAAAAAATCAAATGATATGTAATTTTAGTTGGTCGCTTTTCAGTTCAGCACCAGAGTCTGTTAAACATTTCTTGCTTCATCTCCTACCTATCATTCATGCAACTTCACTTTACTACCCAGACACTCCAACACCCTAATTCTTTTTACAACCTAACAACCCATAATCAAATAAGACGGTAACGGAGAAAGTCTTGCAAGATTATAATCACACCGACGCAAAAATCAATGGAATATTATGGCCACACTGCCCAACGCCAAAATTGCAGGCGTTAACGGAGAGAACCTTGCAAGATTTTAGACCCCCACACCCTCCACCACCCCTCGATATTCGTCTTGATAGTAAGAGGAGTGTGGTTGTATTACCAGAGGGTAAAACTCATATATCAAAGAAAGTTGCGACAATAACGGTGAGAAAAAAACTAAAATTTCATAAAAAAAATTACCTTTAGCCATATGTGCTTGATAAAATGTCTCAAAGAAATGTCTTTGATGTTTAACAATGAGTTTGATGAAATGTCATTTTGGTGATGATGTTGGGGGATGCTCTTAACTTTTGTGGCGGGATGCTTATAACTGTGATGACCTAGAAAAAATTGTATAAAGAACAAATGGTTTGGCTAAAGAATTCCCCACTTGGTAATTTTTTCAAATGTTTTATAGGAAAAAATTGCTAGGTATTAGGCACTTGGAAAAAGCGATAGAACTTTAGTTCAAGGTCCCTCAGAATGGTGGTGGCCGACCACCCACACATTCTACTTAGTAGACACAGTGATTAGTTTTACCCCGTTAAATTTTTACATGATAATGCGGATAACTATAGGGGATCCCAGAAAGAAGCTATTGCCGTTTAACTTTGATTATGAAAAGTCAAGAATGTTCTGCCAATTTTTTCCCACTTTGGGGGAAAATGATGTCCATTCGGAGGCTGTAAAGATAAGTTGGATAAAGTGGTTTATTGAGGCGAATATAAATGATCCCATGACATGGCCTTTATCGGCCCAGGCTTTCATATTGTTTGTAATGGCCAAACTCTTCTTCCCCAATAGTAAAATTACGATTAGGTTGGGTTACTTGGCTATAATTATTGACCAAGATAGGTTGGATGATTATGATTGGGGCTCCACCATTTTGGGGGCTTTATACACAGCCCTTGACGCTTACTCTTTGGACGTGAAGGGTTTGTGTGGTTGGTGGAGTTTGCTTGAATATTGGTACTATGAATATTTAACTAATCTTCATCCAATACGTCAAGAAGAGGCAACCAATGACGCGCACCTCTATTTCCCAGGATTAACTCGATGGAGGAGGGTGAATTTGATGGAAAAAGTTAATTGGGGGATGCATAACAATGTGAGCATTGCATGGGTTAAGATTGAGATGCGGAGGTTAGAAAATGTCATGTATCTATGTGACTCGTATTTAAAGATGCAACAAGGTTTAGAGGATTACGAGAGCACGCCCCTAGTAGTTGTACGATGGTTTTCATGGAAAAGGTTACCTCTCCATGTTCATAACATTCCGCATGCCTACTATTTAGGGGAGTTGTGTTCTCTTCAGCTATTTGGGATTGCACGTGTTCCAGCGGGCCCTTTACCCACTCAAGATATGTTTGGGGATCATCGGTTACTCTGGGATCGTTATCTAGACCAGCTTAGAGGTTAGGGATGGGCTGATAGTGAGCCATTTTACATAGATCACATCAGCTACGATCTTTACTGGACTAGGGTTTCTACACCGTATATTTTACCAAACTACTCACGGACGATCAATGCTGATGTGATCGGTCCAAGAGTGGTTAAAATGCGGATTATTCCTTTAAGGTTTACACATTCTATGCCACCGGAGACACAGCTCACACAGGAGGACTTGGATACCAGTGTTGATCCCGTATGGAAACTTAAAGTTGTTGATATTAATGGTACTGATAGGTTGTTTGACGTACCTCGCCTTAACGGCATCCCCAAGGTACCACTTGCTGGTTTATATCATGACACAGAGGTAAATGGTTAATGTGATATTATAACATTTTGATATCCTTTTATTTACATATATAAGTTTTGCTCGTGGCACCTTTTATTATTGCAGTACACGTAGTATATGGATGAGTCTAGACGTATCTATGTCAGTGGCCAGCAGATTGTGTATGATTTGACGGCTTTGATGTACGAGTATTATACTGGTGTGATCACTGACAGAGATGAGATGATCAGTGAGAAAAAGATGCCCATATACAAGAGCTTTATGATCAAAATTAGGAGTTGGAACAATCCATTACAGAGTTGTAGGAGTAGCTTGATCGATACCAGTTGTGATTATTAGTCCTTTATCATTATGTTCATATTTTGGACTACTATTTTTGGACTATGCCGTTATGTTTTAATTTCGGACTTAGGCTTTATACATTTGAACTATGTCGTTATGTTTTTATTTTGGCTTATGGCCTTCCGTTAAAATGTTTAAATTTTTAGTTTTATATTTCAATTATGTTGTTATACTTTTATATAGGATTATGCCATCATGTTGTTAATTTGGAATACTGTGTATTCTGCCTTTATTCCCTTAAGTCTTCCGCCTTGGTATTTCCCGCTTAAATATACTGCCTTTATTTCTCGCTCACATCTTCTGCTTTTATTTCTCTTATATACATCTTATCAAACATATACATTTTTACACTTTCAAACAACTATCTTTATCTCTATTTTCAAGTTCTCAAGCAACTTGTTCCCGACTAATAGCCCCATCATAAATTATTTGACAAGTTCCTCCGACGAAGATGATGAGTTATTGGAAGAGTACGTTATGCCAAAGCTCTTATTTAAATTTATTATCATATGAAGCTTTCAAATCCGGGTTACTCGAAAAGGTCAGGGGATCGATGATGGGTCAGAAATACTTCAATCTTAAGCACAAAATCTTCAATCAACTTTTGCTGGATGATTACTTTGGCGAGGTAAATCCGACTCTTGATGCAATTTTTTTTTTAGCAAAGATTTCGAAAGTCGCGTGATCCTTTTCTACGCATTCTTAAAGGTATTTTCTAATACGACTCTTAGTTCTTATGCAAGCCTAATGCATCAAACACACAAGGATTAACGGGTCATCAAAAAATGACGTCCGTATTTCGTATGCTTGCATATGGCATTCCCGGTGATTCGACGGACGAGTATTGTTGGACGGCGGAGAGTACGGCCTTGGAAGCTTTGGATAAATTTTGCAAAGTGATGATTTATTTATATATCGAGATGAGTACTTGCGATCTCCAATTTCGGCTGACATAGCAAGGTTGCTCAAAGAAAATGAGGTGATTGATTTCCTCAGAATGTTAGGGAACGTCGATTATATGCATTAGGGTTGGAAGAATTTCCCTAAGACGTACTAAGGAGCTTTTAATGGGAAGAGTAAAAAACTAGCAATCATACGTGAAGCGGTGGCTTTGTATGATTTGTGGATTTGGCATGCATTCTTCGGCATACCGGGGTCGAACAGCGACATCAATGTTGTTGGGGTCTTCGGGTCCCCAGAGGCATGTGCTCTTTACTACAGATGAGTAGAGAGGGCCACCATGAAGTGAACGTTATAGTAGCCTACTCGCAGCCTCCTAAGACCTGTCCAGCACTCAAAGGCTACATTGAAGCCTATTAAGAAACTAAAAATCTAGCAAGGTAACATCAAAGACCACGAAGCCTTTCGAGATTAACCAAACACTCGAAGGTCACAGCAAGCTAGTCGAAGCCAAAGACAAAGACAGTCGGCCAATACCAATTCCAGATAGGCTTTGGCCATAATAGTACATGGTCGAAGGAACACATACCTGACAGCCAACTCACCAGACTTTACAGTGTAAACAAGCTGCCAGGCAGCTACAGTGCCAGAACTGACTTATCGTATAAGACAGCCCCCAAGATGTATACCTGTAATTTGAACTCATATGGTGACTCACTCCTTTTCTATCTCCTATAAATAGAAAAGACAAAATACTGTGGAGGGGTTAGAAAAGCTTTGCCTAAATCCCTCCTAACATTACCTTCGAATACCCTGTAACCTTCTCTTAACTCAAACTGTCAACTAAGTCAATATTTATGCAATCTTCTATTCAAATCATTGCTGGAGCTTATGGAGAACCCCATTTCTTAGACACCACGCAAGTATGTTAGTGTAGTAATCTAGTTTATTATTGTCTTATATATTTGCTAAATCCCCTAGTCAAGGGTAACCTTCAAGGTGCAAGAGCAAGGTTTCCCATCTACGAAATCGCGCCCCTACAAATGCAGAAAATTGTTCAACAACCTAACAATGGAAAATACCCCTCCAGTAAATTACAAAGTTGAAGGTCATGACTATGATATTGGTTATTATCTTGCGGATGGTATTTACCTGAAGTGGAGAATATTTGTAAAGACAATTTCAATGCCAATCACGGCAATGTAATTTTTTTTTTGGCTATGCAAGAAGGGGTTAGGAAGGATGTAGAGTGAGCTTTGGGTGTCTTACAAGCTCATTTTACAATTGTTTGGAATCCTGCACGGTTTTAGATGCCTGAAACATTAAATTTGATTATGTACACGTGCATTATTTTGCATAATATGATTACCGACGATGAGCGTGATTGGGCGACACGTGATTACAAGTATGTTAAAGCAAAAAACCCATTCATGTATCTATCATAGATTTTATGAGATATTTCTATGGACAACGACTTCGATAAATATCTTGGGGAATATTTGAACTACCAAAATAAAAACAAACATTTCGAACTCTAAGCCAATCTCGTGTGGCATGGTTAGAAATTTTCCAGACGTAATACTTAAGTTGTTATTTCAATTTCAATAATTTGAACTAGTAGTTTATTTTCAAATCTACGTATGTTATTTCAATTTCACTCATGTTTCAAATTTAATAAGCTGCAATTCATTCCAAACTAAAAACATTGCAATGCATTTCAAAATAATCGGCATATTCATTGAAAAACATAATTAGAATTGAAACTACATCATTTTGATAAGACATATTATCACTACCACCGCCAGTACTTGACGAGCCTGTGGCATTGTGTTTTTCCAACATCTTTTTTATCACTTCATTCTTCAACATTTGACAACAAATGGCGGTATCTCTATCTATTCCATAAAAATTATTTTCCATAATCTCCATGTCTCAAATTTTTTGTTCCTTTTCTTGTTTTTTTCGGTATAGCTCAAGAAGTTCCGCCACATGGCCTTCTTTGTTTCCCTTTCTTCTTACCTTAGCATGAAATTATTTCCAACCATCTCTGTTATACCCTCATGGGCCTTGATCGCCTTTTCAAACTTTGTTAAAAGGTTATTTTGCCTTATTTCTTTATTTTCCCCCGTTAACCTATTCATTAACCCCGGAGATGAATAAACTGGGCTCGTCACTTCTTCATCATCGTCAACTAAGCTATCAGGGTTTGAACCCATTGTAACCCTCGAACTGGCATTTGAAGACATTTTTTGTGCCTTAGAACCTGACTTAGAGCCGCCACCAACTTGTATTTCATGGACGTTTCTATGGACGATCTTCGGATTCCATCTTGGATGCTTATTCATAATATGCCAAATATGTTTGAAACCAAACTTGTGTGGTTTTCGATTGTTCTCGGCTTTAAACGTTTTATCAAATATAGTATCTGTACGGTCATACTACGTACAAAGAAAATAAAAATTAAACACTTAACAAAATTAATTAATATACCAAATTTAAGCAAACGTGTCATATAAATTTAAATGTACCTCGTGGTGTTCATTTCTAATCCTATTATAGTTTGCCTCGCGAACTTTATTAATCCAAGACACAAAAAAACCAGTTTGCCATTAGATTTTCCCCCAACGTTGTTTCAAGGCACCTCTTGTATGGGTTTTCATACCACTTGCTCCTTCATAGTCGTTTACTATTTTACCCCAAAACATGGATTCATCTTGTTGACTACCATTTTAAGAATCTTGCGAATGCGTTACCCAATATTTGGCAAGCGTTTGATCCTGAAGGTCGCTCCAACAACTATTACCACTTTTCTTTTCGTTGACAAGCACATTGGGTAACACGGAAAAGGAATGCAGGGGCATGGAGTAGTTTGGTGATTCCAGAAGTTGCGTTAATGGAAAGTATTGAGAGTGCAAATTTTGGGAAATTTCATTATCCATATGAAGTTGATAGAGCTTGAAATGTTAGAGAGTTGATAGAGCTTGAGATGGGAGAAAATTTAAGAAACTACTCCTATTTGAAGAGATTTTGGTTAAATTTAAAAAACTAGCCATTTGGAAAGGGGAGTTTGGATTACAGAGTGTAGGCGTTCTTCAGTAAAGCGCCTAAAGTTTGGGATGAAAAAAAACTTACGTGCGCTGAACGGTTCAGCGTCTAGGCAGTATGCAGATACTCCTCGCGAAGTTCAAGTTTCGCATACTTTGGAGGGGTATGGGGTGAGTATGCTGAACCCCATACCCATGTTGGATGGGGTTGTTTGCAAGAGTATGGGAAAACCTTAGCAACATACCACTCTATTGAAGATGCTCTAAGTAATTTAAGCCCAACCACTAAGCAATTAATCGAGTCCTTAAATAGATTGGATCGAAACGGACCACAAAATATTAACTTGATCATTTATTAGCGGGCTGGACTAGATCAGGTACCGGGTTTCATCCATCCAATTGACAGCCCTCACCGAACTTTTATATTTGAAGAATACTCACCAAATATTATATCAATTAATCACCGATCATATTAGACCCTTAGTACAGACTACATTGGAGTAACCCGATATCGAATGTTATGATTATTACCAAATATGTTTTCTTTTCCATTGAAGAGATTTGCCGAATGTATGTCTGAACCTCCATCTACCGAAAATTTTAAAAACTATTTTGTTGCTAGTATATATATTATTATTCAGACATCCAGCTATCTTTATGGAGGGTAGTCAAGATAATTCGATGCTATACATATTAATGGAGGTCATGTACAAGATACCGAATGTGTTACTCCATTGGGTAACAATGTAGTGTGAGCCAATCTAGAAAAAGATGTTGAAGTCATGTCTAGGCACCTAAAGTAGGCAATATTCAAACACGTCTTGTCTTCCCAGATAAATGTTACCTAAAGTAGGTACGGGTAAATCAACTTTCATTAGTGCTATTGTCCGCGGTGTTGTTCAACATTTTGGAACAAGCAAGTTAGTTTGTATTATGGCCCCTACTGGAGTTGCAGCTTTCAATATAGGAAGAGCAACCATCCACCATGATCTTTCAATTGTTGTTGAACAGAGACCAAACCAGCCTTATAAACATATTACTGGTGAACAATGTCTTACACTACAATTTGACTTCAAGGATACCAAATTACTAATCATTGATGAGTATAACATGCTTGGAAGATCGATGCTAGCAACTGTAGACCTACGCTGCCGAGATATATTTGCAATTGACGAACCATTTGGAAATGTATTAGTTATCTTGGTAGGTGATATCTGTCAATAATATGCACTAATGCGGAGCGATTGCATATGTCGATTTTGAGAAATGTATTCGTCTCTCACATATTTTTAGGCAATCTGGTGATGATCAAGCAAGTTTTAGAGATGCTACTACTATGGAAGATTGGGATTTATTTTGTACCCGAGATTGGTCTTTCCTACCAGCTGAAGAGAAGGAAAACTTTAGACATGCTCTTCGTTTATTTCCAACAAAGATAACAGCAAATAATCACAACCAGGACCGTTTGCTTGAACTTGGAAAACCAATAGCACAAATTCCTTCAATAAATAATTATGATACTACATCTAATGCTTCTTCAGATGATGCTAAGGGTCTTGAAAATATTTTCTATCTATCCATTGGTGCTCGTGTAATGTTACGATCCAACCTTACAGCACAAAATGGATTTGTTAATGGACTTGGCAAACTTTCACAAGCGTTTTCTACAAGAATCGAGGAAAATTGGGAATTCAAATCCCAAGATTATCGTACCGATATTCACCTCTGCTCTCCACATCGATTCTAAAGTTCGAGATGAACTTACACTCCATAAACCTAAAACCGTCACAGAGATGATCGATGTGGTTAATAACTACAACGTACTCGAATGATCCAAGAAAGATAAGATGAAAAGTTCTTCTGTTATCCATTCAAACGATGTTTTCTTACTGCCACACTCAAAACTAGTAAATAATGTTACTGCAAGATCGCGTGGGTGCCACAACAACAATGTTATACGAAAAGATGAAAAGCAAGATCGACCTATCCCAGTCTTGCCCCCTATGACAGCCACCCTATCAACTATTTTACCGTACTAAGGGGAGATGAACTTTTTCAAGAAGCCCAAGAAATTTTGGATGTCCCAAATAAACCTCTATGCCAATATCATAATGTCCATTGCCATAAAACTGACAGCTGCTACTCCCTTATATGGATTTTTCACTGTATTATCCTGACAGGAAGGCTCCACGAGTATGTAATCGATGTCCAGAAGTTTTTAAAAGACGAAATAAAAATAAAAAAAGTCGAACAAGAGAAAGGCCAAGGTCAAGCTCGACATCTTTGCATGATCAAGAATAAAAAAAGGCAAGAAACGAAAGAAGGATGACAGAATCACATCCTACCGCAAGATGACGGCATTTGAGAAGTTAGCCGAACTTCTACTCAGCTTCAGCAAGGCCAAACATCCATATTATAATTTCTTTGAAGGCTACGACACCAGCCATGTCAAATACCTTCATGACGATCCATTAGTGATAATGCTTAAAGTTGGACATGACTATTTACACACACTCCTTGTTGACACGGGAAATGCAGCTGATGTACTGTTCAAAAGAGTTATTGATGTCTTAGGCCTCAAAGATTCAGTCAAAGCTTCAACTACGACCATTATAGGCTTCAATGGTTCCAAGGAACCAGCCTTGGGACAGAATAGATTGCCTGTTCAAGCAAGACCAAAAACTATTTGCCAAATTCATTATTATTAATGCTGAGTCAAAATACTTGGGGATCCTGGGAAGAAGTTTACTCTATTCCATCAAAGAAGTACCTTCAACATATCATTTGTCATTACATTTTCCAATAGATCATGGTGTTTATGAATTCAAAAGGAGTCAGGCAGTAGCACGAATATGCGAGAATACTACCGGAAACTCTTAGGCATCTAAACTCCTGAAAGCATAGTAATAACGGCAAGAGAAACGTCTAACATTTATCCAGCATAAAACTGTCAGGAATCGATCCTTTAATTGTATACCATAAATTAAACCTCATGTCAGACAGTAAGGCGGTTGTATAGAAGCGTCGGAACCTAGCCCCCAGGCTCTGAGAGGTAGTTAACAAAGAAATTGATAAGTTACTTTGTGCTGGGTTCATTCGAGAAGCTAAATATTCAAAGTGGGTCTCGAACATCGTGGCAGTCTCAAAAAAGAATGGAAAAATCAGAGTGTATGTTTTTTTTTTTGAAAGGCAAGCTGGGGGACTAACCCCCATGATATATAAAGAAAGATAGAACCATACAGACCAAGGCATAAGCCTACACAAGCTCAATCCACATGAAGAAGGCTTACACAAAATAGAAACAACAACCAAAGGAGATATAACTCTCTACACCTTCCTAAAATAAACCTTCCCACTTTCATCTTCAGCAATAATGTTGTTCAACTCTGTACTAAAGGATCTAACCTCCACAATGAAGTTTCCCACCTCTGTAGCAATGTATGCAACGTGATCCGGAGCTCTGTTAGCCACTCTGAACGTATGCTCCAACCTCCACTCTTCAAAGAGAAGAAAAAATCTCTCTCTCCTCTCCCCAAGCATAGAAGCTTGCTCACGCATATTAACTGAATTCGATGGGGCTCGTTCTAGAAGGACATGTCAAAGCATCCTTCTTCATGGTACAGTAATCTTCCTCTCCTAGATTGTACTTATGTTTTGAGGGCGGCAGGGCATCAACAATTTTCTTAGCTTCTTGGTCTTCTTTGAAACCTTTTCTTCTTGCCCTTTTAAGAGCACTCTTAGAGAGGTTGGACGTCTCCTACCCAACCCCTTTAGCTTTGCCCACTTGGTCACTTGGGTCACCTGGTGCTTCCTCATTTGTTCCTACTCCATCTTCTTTATCACTAGTCAGAGGATCAAACTTTGAGCTTTCACCAACATCTTGATAATAAGGGGTATCAGGTCTCCTTGGTTTACAAGTTTTTTTGGGAGTTACGAACCCATCCTGGTCAACAGGCCCCTCTGAAGTAGACTTTCCTTTCTCGACAGTCTTTCTCAAGCTCTCCTTGTAGCCTTTGTTTTCAACATTCTTATCACCCTCAGCTTTCTTGGGTACCCACTTCATGTTTCCCCCATCATGGAGATTCTTCATATCTTCAATATAGACTCTAGCAGGGCAAGAGGCAAGGCTGTGACCAAAAACACAACAGTGACTGCATTTAATTGGTATCCAGTTATATTCTACAGGTATTTCAATTGCAAAGATAACTTTCCACTTCCTTTAATTCCTTACCTCCTTGACACCGCAGCAGGACCAAACTTCTTTCAATGATGGCTACAGCTTCAGGATATAACCAAGTCCTTGCCGAAGAAGATCAAGAAAATACTACATTTGTAACAGATAGGGGCCTCTACTGTTACAAGGTCATGCCATTTGGCTTAATAAATACTGGAGCCACGTACCAGCGGCTCGTCACTAAAATGTTCAATGATTACTTGGGTGAAATCATTGAAGTGTACATCGATGACTTCATATGCAAGAGCCTAAAACAAGAGGATCATTGTTACAATCTACAAACCATCTTTGACATCCTTCGCATATACCACATGAAATTAATTCTGAAAAATGTTAATTTTGAGTTGCATATGGAAAGTTTTTGGGCTATCTAGCATGCAAGAGAGGTATATAAATTGATCCAACGCAAATCAATGCACTTATGGTCATATCATCACAGTGAACCAAAAAAGATGTCCAAAAACTTATCGGAAAGGTTGCCGCTTTATACAGGTTCATCTCTAAGTCTTCTGATAGATGCAATCTTATTTACCTCCTTCGGGGAAACCCATCACCTATGACAAAGAAACAACCCAAGCAAATTGTCTAGACTTCAGAATGTGAATAGGTTTTTCAAGATCTTAAAAGGTACTTGGGTTGTCCTCCTCTATAATGAGTACTCCTGTTGAAGGCAAAGGGATAACAGTGTATTTATCAACAACTAATGACTTAATTAGTTATGCTCTTATTCAAGAAGACAATGGAGTGGAAAAATCGATCTACTTCATTAGCAAAACTCTCATGCCTGCAGAATAAAGATACACCACCACTAAAAAATAGCTTCAAGCTCATGTGTATACTTCCCAAAAACTTTGACCTTACTTTCAGGCACATCCCATCAAAGTCATTACCAAATTCCCCCTCAAACTAGTACTTTCCAAAAACGAGAAGTCCAGAAGGGTTCAACAATGGTCTATTTTCCTAGGAGAATATGATATTTCCATCGCAATATAAATATCCATCAAAGGAAATGCAATGGCAGACTTTTTGGCAGATTTCCCTATAGATGACCCATAATGAGAGGACTTGAAGAGGTATTAGCCGATGATTCCATTACATAACCAAATGCATGGTCGAAGAGTACAAGTTGGAAACTTTTTACAGATGGATTTCTTAGACCAGGAGGATCAGGGATTGGCATCGTCCTCGTTACACCATCCAATCGCAAAATGGTAAAATCTATCAAACTCAAGTTCTATGCCACAATCAATTAAACAGAGTATGAAGCCATCCTGCAAGGCCTGAACCTCGCATTAGAACTTGGAGAAGAAGAAATAGTTGTTTCTGTGAATTCCTTGCTAGTGACTAACCAACAAGACATTCAAGAAATCAGGCAAAATGGTTGACTATGCTGCACTGGTTGAAGAGAAAATGAATAAATCCAAGTCAGCCACAATTTCTTACCTTCCCTGAGCAGAAAAATACCATGCTGACGCCCTTGCATACTTTGTAGCTATGCTCGAGGACAGCGAAAAGAGGACTTTGGACATCGAAATAATCAAACATTCCAGTATCGATACAAGTTGTACCATATAAATCCAAGTTACTGAAGATGAAGATCTTGAAGATTAGAGAAAGTCATTCCTTATATATTTTAATTCTAACATCCTCCCCGAGAATAAAGAGGAAGCTCGGTCCCTACTAGCATAAATATCCACGGTTCAAGGTCCAAGAAGGAGTACTATACCGAATTATTGGTAAAGGTCAACTTATCGAATGTATTTCTCAAAAACAAGCCCAAATAAAAATACAGGAGCTTCACGAAGGAATCTGTATTGCATATGTCTCAGGTCGATCACTGGCACAACGAGCATTCATACAGGGGTTATACTGGCCGAAGATGAGGCAAGACTGTGAAGACTTTGCCAGAAAATGCTACAAGTACCAAATCCACGCCCAAGACATCCAAAGTTCAGCACTTGACATACATGTCAGTAATGTCCATTGAACATTCAAAAGATGGGCAATTGACATCATTGGTCCCTTCTACCTAGCCTTTGCCAACATAAATTTTTTTCTTATAGTTACATACTACTTCCCAAAGTGGGTCAAAGCGGTCTACTCTGTCACACAGACGAGAACGAACTTATCAAATTCCTTTGGAAGCACATCATCACCAGATTTTGCTGTCCGCAGATGATAAGATCAGATAATGGGAAACAGTTCATCAGTAGTAAAGTCCTCAAATTCTACCACAAATACAAAATCCAGTTGACTACTTTGACACCTTATTATCCCTGGTGAAATGGCCAAGCTGAAGCTATCAATAAAATCATAAAGTCTAGGTTACGAAAGTGTCTCGATGAAAAAAAGGGCAGATGGACTGAAGAACTACTTAGTATTTTATGGGCATATAGAATAATACCTCGAACATCCATAGGTTGCACACCATTTATGATGGCATTCGGTATTGAAGCTGTCATCCCTTCAGACCTCAATCTCTCAACAACTTGAAGACACATCACAAATGAAGATAATGAGCTCGGACTTCTCTGTAATCTCAATTGGATTGAAGAAACTCGAGATCATGCCATCGTAAACTTGGGGCGATACCATGACAACCTAAGGAATGCATACAGCAAGAAGGTCAAAAAGTGTAAATTTGAAATCGGTGACCTTGTACTTCGACGAATTCAAGATAGTACTCGACCAAGGAACTCTGGAAAGTTATCAAAAAATAGGGAAGGGCCTTATATTATAAGTGACAAGAATGACAGTAGTACATACTGGTTCATGATTGAAAATGAAGTACAACTCGAGTTCCTATGGAACACAACACATCTAAAGATGTTCTACAGATAAAAGTTATAATCTATTTCATTTTTCTTTAATAAACAAAATTTTCTTTCCTATCCTTGCATCATCTATTATATACTTTTTCTTTTAACAAAACTTGAAAAGTATTTGTCAAAATTAAGTTTTATTCCTTCGATAAACCAGATATCCAATTTAAAGAAAACTGTTTACAAATCATTACTAATTCGACAATACATGATATGATTTTTTTTTCATCAAAACCAGATATCCCATAAAGGAACGCATCTGACACACATCTTTCAGTCGACAAAGCCATCACATGGCCATCTTCTACATTAATTCAAATACTTTCCATAAGCAATATTCTAACAACTTCTCCAAAGGGATGTCATACTATTGATCATCTCGAATAAAACACTTAGCATATTTTTCTACAACTGGCATATCACATTCAACTACTTAATCAATCACAAAAGTTTAAAACATATGGGTTCAATAAAATTACTTCAAAAATCATTTCTCAACATATTTAAAAAATAGTCAAGGTCCCATCGACCACTTGTACACATATTTAAATTTAACAAAAGCTAGATTAATTTTAGCCACTTTCAAACTGGTTAGGAGGGGTCAGGGTAGCATCCTTCACTGGCAAACCGAGAGTCAGCTCATCCAATACTTCTTCTTGTATTGCAGCTTCATGTAGAACATGAGAATATTTAGGCACCTCGATACCCTCATCCTCAGCAATAGAGTCAGCAGAACTCAACCCAGCTGTAGCAACCAAGCCTTTATAAACTTATTTCTCTCCTCCATCAACTCAAACTCCCCAGCAAAATTGGCCTTTATACGCTTGAGAGAGCTAATGTTGATTTGATTTGCTTCTGCTTTAGCTTCAGCGAGGATCAGTGCATATTACACCTCCCACAAACTTCTGGCAGATAAGATCTGTTCTAGAACATCATCCTTAAAATTGGCCTTCTGAAGAGTCAAGGCCTTTTCGCTCTCCTTTTCCAGAATAGCCCTAATCTACGCAATCTCTTTTCTATTCTCACCCAGACACATTTTCTTGGTGCCAGTAATGGAAGCCTCCTTCATCTTGGCCGCTCCAACCTTCATCTTCTCCAGTTTAATCTCCAGCTTCTCCTTCTTAGTTGTCAGCTCTTTCTTGATGTTCTTAGAGACCAGAAGCTCATTAGCAAGGCTCTTCCCATGGCTAAGAAGGATCCTCGGATGATGAGCCTACCGCGGCTTAAGATGAGTCAAGGGTGCTTAAGCATCTGAGGCTTCGCACCGAGAATCAACTTCTTGATCTGCATCAGAGTACAACAATGAGACCTCGATGAAGGTACTTATGCCATTAAACGAGTCATAGCATGAAATTTTTTAACCTGGCGCATTGTACGGTGGCCTTCGATGAAGAAAGTTGACCGACTTTCAGCTCTTATCAAATAGTTGGAAAACTCTTCCACCAAGGAGTGCTTTCCAGCAGCATAAGGCTTCATAGTCCGTTGGGTCTCCTTGAAGGAACCTCCAAAGTTCCTACCATCCTTCGACTTGACTTAGAAATCCTTCTTCCCAGATGTAGCCTTTTACTGCGATGTAGCAACCAACTTTGGTGGTCGACCTTCTGAAACAGTTACAGTCCCAGACCCTTCGACCTCAGCATTCTCCCCCTGCTTGATGGAATATTGTCGAGTCATCCTCTTCAATAAGGGGACAGAGGCAGCAAGTGGATTTGCGGCTTACTTTTGCTTCTTGGCAAAGGACCCCCTTAGTAGAGACTTTCTCTTTGCCACAGCAGAGTCAGTGGTGTACCCACAAAGAGTAGGGTTCTCGAGGGGTAAATTTGACTCAGCAGCCCTCTTATTCTTATTCGACATTTTTTCGTCGATCAGGGAACATCATAACATTTGGCTCAAGATCATTTGAAGCCAACTTCTCGAAAGAGCTCTCTAACTTTCTTTTGATCTGCTACAATCGAAGCTACTCGCCCAAAGTAGTTCATCTTTAAATGATTCAACTTATATTTTACCTTTGAGCTCTTCTTCACGTCCTTTGTAGCTGTAGAGAACATAGCTTTAATTAGCGCTTCAATCAAACTCAATACTTTGAGACAGATCATATTCTACAAGAATATAAACAATTTAACTACTTACCCAAATGAAAAAATTTCAACTTTAGAGGCTCCCCAGGATCTTTCAGATCGAACTCATAATTACACGAAACAAGAAGACGGTCGGCAAAATATTGCCCCCCAGTCAACACCATATCATAGAACATGGGTCTCTTGAGAAACCTGGCCACGTATCTATAGCCAAATTTATGGCGAATTTGCTTAAATGTGTAATACACACATAACTCATCAACCAAAATCAACTGCTCCCTCTTCTGCTTTAAACGACCATTCAGCACAACTACCACCCTAACAAGATCGTATACATTGGGATTAAATTGACCAGGGGAAACATCGAAGAAGTTTAACAACTTCATTTGATCTGCTCGAAGAGGCAACTTTAAACCTTTTTTTAATTTGTTCTCGATAAACAAGGATCCCTTCCATCTAGAAGTCTTGGTCAGTCATATCACCAAGATACTCCTCTAGCCTAACGTCTTCAGGGATACCATATTTCTTTTTGAAATTTAATATTTCATTACTCTCATCCGCATCCCCATAATACTCATCATCCACAGCCAAGTATGATTCCTCTCCACACCTACCCCTTTTCGAGCACTCCTCTCGACCACTGATCTATGGCTCGTGCTCTACTTCTATTTCTACTCTATCATCATCAAACACTTTGACATCCCCTTTTTCCAACCTTGCTCGATTCTTTTAGCAATGTCCATACCTCTCTCCCAAACCATATAATTTTTACCCAAACCCTGTACACATGCAATCATATCCATTATTATAGGTTCTACATCGACAATATTTTCATAAATTCCATCTACATCAGCATTAGGGCAATTAACATTTTGAATTGTTCACCCTTTTTTTTTTAAAACCTGAAAATCATATTCCCTTCTTAAATTAGTAAGATGTCATATATTACATATAAGCTCATTTGTTAGTATCGATACCATGGGCAAGTATTATTCTTTAACCCATCATTCTACTCTGTTCTGTTTTGTTCGATAATGTTACATTAGTTATCAATGCGAATCTCACAACCTTTATACAAGTATAAAAATTGATATTATCTTATTTCAGGAACTAGTTGATTTACCTAATAATTTTCTCAAAGTTTTTCAGGAACTACATACTTCTTGAAGACGTTTTGTCTGCCGCCCATATTCTGGCAAAAAATGGACCGAATCCAAATTTTTTGTTTCTCCGTTATCTCCAACATGAAATAAGGCCATTTACAACGCAAATTCAGGCAAAGCCGTTTGCCCCAAATCCCATACCTAGGAAACACCCTATTCCCTCAGAACTATCCACAAACCATACTATAATGCCTATGGTACCCAATATCCATTCTCTCTCCACATTACAAATACTTGGACTATACCTATTTATCACAATACTCCATTTTTATTTACGACACCTCCTACATACAAAATTTCCTCCCATAAAAGCAGCAATACAGAAAAACCTTAAAACTATTTTTTTCTCAATTTATTCAACAAATACTTACAATTACATTTTTTTTCCATACAATGTCCTTCCTACAGATATTATCTACAATAGGTTTCCAACAAATCACATCACAAACAAACAACAAAATGAATTAAAGAAAAATTTGCAAGCCCAGAAATACCGACCTTGTTATTGCGTAACTTGTAAATCCCTCTCCTTTGTGAGCTTTGCTCTCTTGATCAAAATTCCAATCTCTTCAGTACTAATGGGGGAAAGTGATGCAAGCGAGGAGCACAGAGAATTAGAAGTCATCAAAAAAAAATTAAGAGTAGTGGAATGTGAACAGTTGCTACCCCTTCGCGACCCCTCGATTACCCTCCTTTCATAACATCTTATACGTCTCTTCTTGAACTTTTGAACCCTTCGCCTTTTAAAAGATAACAGGCTCTTGCACTGTTATTCTAAATAATCTAAATACATCTCTATATCCTTAGTTTTATCTATCTTCCCTAGTGCAGTTCATACATTCATAAAAAGGGCCTACACGTTCAATTCCTTATACCTTAATACATCACCTACTGGAACACATCTAGTCATTTTCAATAGAATTGACAAAATACCATCATATCTTTCCTTTCTTATCAACCTCCTTTTTTTCAAGAATACTTGTAATCATATTTCAAAATTCAAAATATCCATATATTCGATAACCTATCATCAATAAAAATTGAAATTCACATTCTTATCACATTCCAGATCCTTCTGTCACAATGTGCAAGAATTTTTCTCGATACTTGTAAGGCCGCATTCATTTTTCTACAACTATTTTCATGAAAATTTAAGCAGAACAAGTATTATAATATTCGAGGCACAAAACAAAAATAGATAAAAGTACTTTTATTTCTTTAACCAAATAGTTACAAACCATGCGGATTACAAATATGATAATAGCCGGAATAGCCCTCACAACAAGCCCTACCGGCCAAGGCATCTTCATCTACCACCACTGCGTAGGCTAAGTGCAAAGACTATTAATATGCTCCGCCGCCGTTAGAAGCGCATAATTATACTGCCACCAGAAGAAGAAATCCAGTTCGGCAAGCTCTGCCTCCAACTTCGTCATTCCTTCATACGACGGCTCAGTAGGTTGGGGAATCCACGATGACAATGACAGCCGGCCAAAATATCTCTTTTTCAACTCCCAATACTTGGCATTCATACGGCTTACAAATTCCTCATGAAGAATCTGAGCTCGCATCTTCACCATGCTACAAGATAAGTTGGAATACCTTTCTATCTTTTTGCAAGTCTATTTATAGCCTACCATCCTTGATTGTATATTCCCCACAGTCACCCAAACAACCATTAATGGGCATTGGAACCATGCAAAAACCTAATAAAAACCACTCTACTACGACAAGACGTTGGAAATGATAATTGTCTTCTACCTATCGCACAGTTTGTACACAACAAATTTGAGAGCCTTCCTCAATACATAATTTCTTCTCGACACAATAACAAGTAATTGTATCAAAAATTAGGCGATTGTAGTAACATATTCCCCAGATTCGATAAAGAAAAAGCCAGTGCAACCATGTTAAAGGTATATCATCAATTGTGAAGGTTTCAAGTACATGCCTACAGATCTCAGCCCTTTATAGTAACTGTTATACTTAGTCAAATGGAGTTGCTACACACGATCCGTGAAGTTCGCCCACTACCCAGGAAATCATGAGAATAATTATTTGTAGCTGCTTGTATTCATTATAAATACAGGCAGAGCTTAGAATAACGAGGACCTACATTTCTCACTATCATTCTTAACTTTACCTGCTAAATCTCTTCGCAATTGTAATAGCCTAGCACATATTGGATTTATGCTCAAAAATCCACTTCGAGGTCGTGGTTTTTCTCAGATTTCACTGAGTTTCCACGTAAAATCTATTATGTCTTACCTTATAATTGCAATCTCCTTACTGAAGTATTGGGGAAGTTTCCCATCATGGAAAACACACCATTGCAAGCTTTGTTTTTAATATATTAATTGTTATATAAGACTTTGTGACATATAAGGAACATCAGATCCTAACAAATTTAATAATATGCCTTACCAATTTTTTTAAGTTTCAATATACTAATAAGTTTAAGATTTGATATCGCATAAGATAAAGTATAAATTAAATTAACCAATACAATTTTTTGGTACAATATATGTTGGTACTTATGTATTAACTCAACATTAGCATCATGAGCCTTTTCTACATAGGGCGCTTCAGATGATAAAGTGAAATGGCACCAAACATGTGACTTATTTGTACCCAACTGGCATTAGAAGGTGTGTAAACATCCTAAAACTAACTTTATCTTATGTTTATTAAAATATAAACCTTGAGATAAAGACTGTAACCACAATGTAAGCGAAGGGCAATTTTAAAAAAATAAAAAATAAAACATCCTACGCCGCCATATAAAATTATTCATGTACATATCAATATAAAATATATTACAAGACCTTTATGGGTGTAGGGAACGAGAAAGACCACTAAAGCATTCAGCTGTTATTGTTAATAAATTTTTTATTATAGTATATAATATATTTTTACTTGTTATGGGTTATAAAAAATAGGTATTATACTCATATATAACTTTAGATCGAGTAATTTTTGGATTGGACTTAGCTCTATCCGAATCCGATCCAATATTAATTCGAATTTCTCTTATTCAGATCGAATCGGATTTGGATTCAAGAAAATCACATTAATATCCAAAAGAAGGATTGGATTTTGGATTATATTTGATCTATTGACAGCCTTACATTGAGGAGCAAAAAACCAAAGACCAGTTACCAGTCAAAATTTGGCAATTGTTTCATAATGGTAATGTTAATTGTAAAGAGCGGTTTGCTCAATTTGCATGAGCTACTTGTTGCCAAGAAATCAAATGCCTAAGCATTTGCTTTGCAATGGTAATGTCTATAGTAAGGAGCTATTGTTTTCTGGTTAATGTGAGGCAGACCTAGCCTTCGCCTACTCTAACGCCGGGTCAAAACACCGATTTGCATTGAGCAAGTGAAAGGCCTTATTTGTCTTATGGTTTTGCTTTGGTTGGGGAGGAAAAGGAAGGTTTTTTAGGTTTGCCTTCCACGTAAAGAAAAATCAAAGAGGAGAGGACCAACGAATTAAGTTCGGGACAATGCCCCTCCCCCGGTTCCCACCCTACCCAACGAAGGATGCCGCCAACACTTACCTTTTCTTTCTTGTTCCTGTGGGAGCACAGCCAAGCATTCACTTCCGCTTTTAGGTATCAGAAGGTATGCGTATGGACATCGACCCTTGTACTCTCTCAGATGTAAGATCGAACGGCGGAGGGCAGATGAAGTTAGGCCAAGTGTAGTACCCTTACCAGTTCCTGCCTCATCCAATAAGGGGCTCAGCCAATGCTTTATTTTTATGAGTGGGAGCTCGACCATTACCTCCATTTTAAGATCCCCGAACTGAGCTAAAAAAGTTGGTCTAAAGACCACAAGTCTTTAAGGCTACTACAACATTAATCAAGATTGCTCAGTAAATGCATCACTTTCCTTTGTGTAGTGGACACAATTTATGCCCTTTGTTCAACATGTTTCATCAAAAAAGCTCGTAGATGCTGGTTGTTGCCAACCACAACTCACTACGAAACCTGCTCACTTATACCAATTATGTTAAGCCAGACATGCAATATGCACTAGCTTGGCGCTCAAAAGATGTCACCAAAATAGTCAAGTAGCTGTAGCGATCGGCTCGGGGTTTCTCGTTAGGTGATATACGTCTTGCTTCTTCCTTAGGTGGTAGTTGTTTTGGTGATCGGACACAGATGCGATGCATTTTTTCACATTGTCATATTATTTTTTTCTTTTTACCGCATTTTCTAGTGCAATGCATATGCGAGAAACCAATTAAAATGGAAAAAGGGGAAATATTGCACAAGTACATGGCAATAATATGCGAAAAATACCATACACAATATGATCATTTTTAAATTTATTAAACGATACTGATATATGATCCAATTATGAAAAGTATAAGCTTTCTAATAAAATTAAGATATGAGATACGAGAAACGAGATACTCAATTACCCTATTCAAAGCAAATGCTAGATAGGGTTTACTACTTAGCCTATTTGAATATCTTAGTTATGGTTTGTTAGGTTTTACATGACAATGATGACTAGATGTCCAAGTTATGTTAATGTTACTTGGTATATGTAGATATCTCTATTATTCATTTGCTTTTTGAATTTCCAAAGTTTGTTAGTTCTTTTTTTGGGTAAGCCTATGTTTGTTATTATGTTTTATTATGCTTTTATTAATGAATATAATACATATAGATCTATATGCTCATATATTAGGATTATATGCAATTTTAGTGTACTGTGTCACAATATTCGTAATGGCATTGTAATATTCGTGTCATTAGCAGTAGCATTTTTTTCACTCTTGGTTGCCTAGCACCGCAAATAGATTAACTACCTTGTTTAACACACAAGTAAAGATACGCAAGGTTCACAAACAAGACTGCCAAGCCCCATCAATCAAATAACAAGTTCTCACGTACTAGAAACTTCAGAACAATCGCTCAGACTATAGTTCATGCAGTCGTGTCGTAGTTTTAGTAGTTCATACATTCTAATCAAAAATCCAGGGGCTCCAGGTTTAAATGGCTAATTGGCATAGGGGGCGTCTTGAAGATCTAATCGTTGGAAGCTTGTAATGGCTAGTTTTCCAGTTGGTAAATTTTGCCAATACTTTTAGTAAGGAAGTTATGAGGAGTTTGCAAATAAGCTTAGAATATACTAAATTTTACATGGAAACTTAGTAAAACCTGAGAAAAACCACAACCTCGAGGAGGATTTGAAGGTATACATCCAATATGTGCTAGAATATTACAATTGTGAAGAGATTTGATTAGTATAATTAATAACGATAGAAAAATTGAATGCCCAGTTGACATATGTTCTGTCTGTATTTATAGCAGATATAGACAGTTACAAATAATTAGTCTCCTGTTTTCATGGGTGGTGGGTGAACTTTATGGATCATGGGCAACAGCTCTATTTGACCAAGTATAACCGCAACTGTAAAAAGGGTTGAGATCTGTAGGCGTGGACTTGACATCTTCTCGAATGATTACCTACCTTCGATGTGGTTCTACTAGTTTCTCCATATTAAGTCTAGGGAATATGCTACCACAATCCTTCCTCGAATGACAACATACCTTCGACATGACTCTATTTAGCATGTCTTTATCGAGTTTGGGAAATATGCTACTACAATCGCCCCATTCTTGATACAATTACTAGTTGTGTTGAGAAGAAACATTCAAAACGTGGTGGTTGAGGTAAAGAGCAATCATGTGCCTGATTTAGCTGTAAAATAATTTATATAATCTTATTGTTGATAATAAAATGATTTTTGATGAATTGTTGTCGATGTTCGTAGTAGTAACTATATTCTTATTGAACATGTTTAGGAGTTTTGAAATTTGAAATCTGGTTATAATAGTCTTGAAAAAATAGGAGTTGATAAAAAGGAAAGATGTGGTTTATTTACTTCAAAGAACAATGACGAGGTATATCCCAATGGGTGATGTATTAGGTTATAAGGAAGTAGATGTACAGGCTCTTTTTATGAGTTTAAGAACTACATTGGTGAAGATAGAAAAAATAAAGGAGGTAGAGATGTATCTAGATGACTTAGAGCAACAATGTAATAGCATGTTATCTTTGAGGATTTAAAGGATTCAGTACTTCCATAAGAGGTGTATGAAGCGTTTAAAATGGCTATCCGAAGCGTCTCGAAGGAGTGCATCAAACCATCATGTGAGGCCTATAAATAGTATTTCGGGTACCAACTGTTCATACTCTACATTTTCAAAAAAAATCAAAGGCAACTCATTGTCTTATGCTATTGTTAATCCATCAAGCATTGGTTCTGAGGAGATTGTATTACTAATCAAGAGAGCAAAACTTGCAAATAAGATAAATTTACGAGCTGCTCGCCAACAAGATTGGTTTTACTGTTTCTTGAATTTTTGTGATTTAATATTTTCTTCATGTATTGATGATTTCTGTAGAAACCCTTTGTAGATAACTTAAACTTTGATTTGGATGAATAAATTTGAGCAAGAGTGAGTGATTTGTGAGAAATTAGCATAAATCTATGTTTAGGGTTTTACTACATTTTCTCTTATTTCGAGATGAAATGGGGAAGTTTGTTGATGTTGGAGGGTGTATTGGTGGAAATGGAGTGTTGTGGGTATTGGATTTGTCTCAATTTTAGAGTGAGGTGAAGAGAGGCTGAATTCTGGTGGTTGTAAGTATTATGGTATGGTTTTGGGTTATTTCTATGGTTACGGGGGTTATTGAAGTTATGGGTTTGGGTATAAATAACTTGCCTGAATACACATCATATATTGCCTTATTTTATGCCTGAGAAGATGGAAAATAGAATTTTTTGGATTTGGCCACTTTTTGGCGGGATCTGGGCGCCATATGAACGTCTTAGAGAAGCCTCGTACGTTTCTTAAAACTTCGAGATAATGTATATAGGGAAATTAGTTATTTCTCAAATAAAATAATATCGAAGGTATAACTAAATAAAATTGAATTTGTGATTTGGATCAAGAAGGGATATGATAATGTCAAAGTACAAAAATCTTGGAATAAATCACTTTTTCTTTTGGTCGAGAACTAGATACTAGTAGGTAGAATGAGTAGGTGGAGAGTAATACTCGACAATATGATTTAGAATAACAGATAGGAATATATATTGTAGAAGATATGATATCTTACTAACTTAAAAAATTAATCATGACTTTTAGGTTAAAATAAATGGCTGAACCAATACAAAATGTTAATTATCCTGATGCTGGCGCAGAAGGAATTTTTTAAAATCTTATTAATATAAAACCATTAATAATTGATGTGACTACCTGTGTACAGGACTTGGGTAGAAACTATAGGGCCGGGGAGAGCAGTGTGGACATGGCTCATGAGAATTGAGCCAGGTTGGAAACAAAGGTTGTCGATGTTTATGATGGGGAGATAACAGAAACTGATATGGAATATGAGCCACAACTAAGTGATCGAGAAGAATATATACCAGGGAGTGGAGAAGGAGGATAAGAAGAGGGAGAGATGGATTTTGTTGGGAAGTGTTATGGGGATGCGGAGGAAATAAATGAAATCTTGCTTTTAAACATAATTATGGCATGGCTGATAATATTAGGCTGGAGGAGTACCTTGGGGAGATGACTGGACAAGAGCTCCTTATGAAGGGTATTCTGGTCCATCTAAAACAAATATAGAAGGGGTTGAAGTTACCCCTACGAGCTGACCAAAAGAAGTATTTAAACTTCTATGATGTTGCTCTTGTGCAGTTCAATCCTTATGTATACGACCTTTATAGGGTGGTGGCATTATTAAATGGGCGACTGCGGGAGAAGGGGGAGCAGGTGATTTATGCTGATGATTTGTATATGTACTACACATTAAAATAGAATCCGCAAAAAATAAGCTATAAATACTTAGCCAGGTTTCTTAAAGGGGCTTTGTTTTATGAGATTGCATCTACTGAGGGACAATCCTTTGTTGACTGCTTACTTGTTTCGGGGAACTATGAATTCGGCCCTAAAGACCTTGAGGTGCCTTTGAAGAGAAAAAAATTCCATCTAGGTTCGTGTAGAGTATGTTTGATTTAATGTAGGAGTAATGTGTTTATGTTGCTGTAGCTGCAGGGGAAGTGGATAGGAAATCGATGGTCTTAGAGAAGTTGAACAACTTGAGAATCAACTACTTTGGGCAAATTGACTCTCTGGTTGTAGATTAAGGGGAGGCCAAAGAGTTATTCCAAGAATTTGGACTAAAAGCATCTCAAACTGAAGGTTCCAAAGTTCTGCTGATTATCGGGAAAATGTCGGCAAAAATAAGAGAGCCGCAGAGTCAAGTCTCCCCCTCGAGAACCCTACGCTCAGTGGATATACCACCGACTCCGCTGCTGCAGAGGGAGGGGTCCTGTGGAGTTGGTCCTGCAGCAAGAATAAAAAAGAGAGCGGCCAACCCTCCTCTGTCCCTGCAGAACCATCGGGAAGGGGGACAATTTTGGAGCTATTTGATAGGTGACTGCCAATGTCTTTAAGTCAACTAGTGTCACGCAACAGAAGGCTAAGAATGGGAAAAAAATCTCCCAATTTTTCGAAGGGGAAAGCTGTTGGGAATGTTAGAGGTTCCAAAAGGGATGATGCCCAATAGACCATAGAGTCCTATGCTGCTGGGACAACATCTTTGGAGGAAGATTTTGCTGATTGCTTGTTTGGAGCAGATAGTTTGTTGACCTTCTTCATCAAAGGTCACAGAACAATATACAAGGTGTAATATTTTCATGCCTTAATTCGATTAACGAAGTTACTTCCGTCTTCGAGATCTCATATTATTACTATCATGCTGATGAAGAAGTTGCTTATCGATGGAAAGCCTCATCTTCCTAGTACCGAGGCTTTGGTAAACTAGCTCCTTATCTACAAAAACATCGAGAAGGAGCTTGTTAAAGAAAAATATGAGCTGGTTTAAGAGAAGGAAAGCTTGGAGGCGAAGCTGGAAAAGCTGAAGCTTAGCATGGTGGAATCGAAGGAGACTGCCGTTTGCGAGGCTAAGAAGATATGTGAAACAAAGAAGAAGGAGATCGAGAAGATAAGGGTCAATCTTGTGAAGGAGAGGGAAGACGCATTGGCCCTGTAAAAGCTCAACTTTGAGGACAGTATTCATGAATAGATCTTATCTGTTCGTAGGTCGATGGAGGCAGAGAGTGCCAGACTCTTGATGTACAGAGAGAGAGAGAGAGAGTGTGTGTGTGAGAGATGAAAGATTAATGTTAGAGTGAAAGAGAAATATAATTTTGCCATTTTTCATAAATTTCTTCGAGAGTTTCTCCGAGGGGCTGGAGATGAAGAAGGAAAGGCAAAATTAGGATAAAAGAGGGGACATATGTGTTGAAATTTTTTTAAGCATCTCTCAAGTACTTATTAAGTAGTGCTAAAAAAATGAGGTTGAATAATTTTTCAACAAAAAAAAAACAAGAAACCAACTGCTAATTTTTTTTCTTCAGCTATTTAAATTTTTTTAAGAAGCAAAACAAACACCACCTAAGTGTTCTTATATAAATTTTATCTAGATGATACAGGGCCAGCGCTACGAGGTTCTTCTTTCTTTTTTTTTTGCAAGGTAAGCAATATTTTTATAAATTTTCTGGAAAATATACATAGAGGAGAAAAGATAAAGCAAAAAATTATATAAAGTCCTAGAAATAAACTATAAGCAAAGGCACCAACTTAAAGGATCATGGCATCCCAGCCAGCAGGTCCGGCCCTGGCTATAGGCCCAAGAGGCGGCCGCCTGGGGCCTCTAATTTTTGATGAAAATTAAGGGCCTCCAATCCCAATTCTGTCTCTCATATGCTTGGCAATTTGGGACTCCAAAATATTACCCCATCTCTCGTCTTTGTTTGGGGCCTTGGGCCTCATATATTAAAAGTTAAAACTAAACCAAAAAAAAAGTTTGGGCCTCTAAAATATCTCTAATTTGGATTCTCACTCTCTCAGGTCCCAACTCATGATGATTTACTCCTCTTACTCTCTCTCTCTCTCCCTTCTTTCGCCTTTGCAACAATCTGATTTTTCTCCCTTCTTTCGCCTTTGCAACAATCTGGTCCTCTGGATTTCAGAATTTGCTGATGTAAATTTGTTACAAAGAAAATCAAAAACCCAATTTCAAGAGAAAAATTTCAAACCCCACTTCTATGATTGATTTTGTAAATTCCAAATTTCCAATATCTCAAAATTCAATTTTGAAATTAACCCATTACATATTTACATATGGTTGTTGAATATTGGGTCAACTTGGGGTAATGGGGAATTGGGGAATTGAGGATTGTTGATAACTTGATATCTATAATTATGTAATTTCTATTTCAAACTCTTTGTATGAAACTCAAAAATTTATGTATTAAATTTGTTGATATCTTTAATTTTGCTTCAAACCCCGAAGCCCATAAACCCAGTTTCAGTAATTGAGATGAATTATGAAACGTGAATTAAATTTATGTGTTTGGTGTAATGGCCTAATTCTGTTAGCTCGAAATGGCTTGGAATTAGCTCTTGCACCAATGTGTCTGTGACAAAAACTAATGTAAAGTAAGAAATAACACAGGTAATTTAGCGTGGATAACCTTTGAATATGTAAAAAACCACGACCTCGAGTTGAGGGTTTTAGTAACAATAACTTTTATTGCTTGAGGCTAATATCTTATTACAAGTGATCTCTCGAACTAGAAATACTTGATCTTGTAAATAAAAAGTTTTGTGATCTTTTTCTTGTTTTTCTCGGTCTCTATCTCTTTTGGAACTTTTCATTTATATAGGTCTCACCCGTAACTCATTTCTTGTGTGGAATCACGTTCTCTGAACAATGAGGTAAGTGGTGGTTGACTGACACTAATAGAATCAGCGTCAATGGCCACTGTTTTAGCTGTGGCTAATACCATTCGCCACGGGTATACCCGTGCTCAGGGTCGTGACAACTGGTGGTGTGGTTAATGCTCAAGCACGAACATGACCGTGGCTAATGAATCAAATATAGCCATGGGTAGTACCGTAGTAATTTCGTGGCTATTAATGCACATTGGGTACATTATAAACCGTGGCAAATGGCTCATTGGCTACAAACTTCCCACAAAATGTCCCGTGGCTAATACATGTCAATCACCACCATAATATTTGTGGCTAATGCTTGTTAATTACCACTGTTTCTTCTTTGGCTAATACTCGCTATTAACTAAAAATTAGCCGTGGCTAAAGTCATTTTACAAAAACATATATATATATATATAAATTTCACATTTGTACAGTCATTACAATTACTCGAAACCCAAAACCTAAAACCCAAAAAAAATCACCTAAAGAAGACAAATTCATACATTTAACTCAGGTAGCAAAGTCACTTGCATAATCACCTCATCCGTGTCTGCCTCAGCCTATAATAAAATACCTAATTTCAAAATCAACCAACTGATTGTCATTTAGCTGCCTGAGCATTGGTAGAATAAGATAACTGTCTAAATGAAAATTATAAACCAAAACTTGGCTTAGCTTAGCTTGGTCATGTTCCCTAACTCTGTGGAGATCAGCCCAGTAAGGCTATTACCCTGAAAAAACTTGGGTGAACATCAACCAAAAAGATGTTGGAATCAAGTAATTGGAGAAAATTTTAAAAAAATGACTATGCAATAACTTGTATAAATGATCTAAAACTCACAGTTTGCCAGTATAATAAATATTGCCAAGAATTGGTGGAATTGGTCCAACCAGCTTGTTTTTACTCAAGTCCCTGAAATAAAGAAAAATTCACTTAATCTCCATCTTAGAAGAAAAAACTTCATTAAAAACACAAGGAAAACAACATAACTGATAATATGAACACTTACAAAATAGCAAGTGCTTGCATTAGACCAATAACTTCTGGGATCTTTCCACTATGCTTATTTCCTTGAAGTGACCTAGTCAAAGAAACTAGAAGGATTAACAATACAAAATATCAAAGATAAAAAATAAGCACAAAATTTTTAAATAAGTATATTTCTGCTATGATATGAGAACCCAGCCAAAAAGTACAGAAACTGTCAACAATATTACAAACTAAAGATAATAACTTACAGGGTAGTGAGTTGCGAAAAAAAAATGTTGTAAGGAATTTTTCCAAATATCTGGCTGTACGGGATGTCTCTAAAAGTGAAAAGATGATTCTTAATTTATATAAGAAAAATTGAAGCATGCAAAGGAGTATGTATAGACCAATAATAAGAGCAAAGTGAATACTAACAAGATCTCAAAAATAGTGCAATTTCCAATATTGTCGAGGATCCCGCCAGTCATTATTTCCTCGTACATCACTGTCAATTACAAATGTAAAGTTGGACAAATAGAATATTATAGTCTTGTAGATGAGATATAGCATAGGCTGAAAGTAGAATTTATTTATTTACATAAACACTATTTACATAAACACTTACAAGTACCAAAGACCAGTCATTTGGCACTTGGCACATATCAGGGGATAAACTTCCAGTAAGTAAATCGCCATGCAAACCCCTATAAAATGAAGCACATAACCTCCTCAATTAAAGAGACTTACTAGTAAAATAGAAATTAACATTAATGATCGATTATAAGCCGACATCTTAAAAGACCCGCAAGCGCACGGTGTACCGTTAAGTACAAGGGTAAGTGGGGTCGAATCCCAAGAGACTTGTGGTGCAAATTATGTTTCGAGCTACTAATTTTATCCAATAAGAATGAGTTTTGGGTTTTTATAAGTAAAGAAATTAAAATAAAACATAAACTAGAAAAGGTGTTGATACGACTGGAGAGGAAACTAAGGCGCGATTCCACTCCATCCGTTGTAACCTTGAGATAGTGTACCTAGTTAGAGTATTCACGAATTCCCGTATCACATTTCCCATCGCATATCTTTGGTCGGGTATATACAATACATCATGAGATAAAATAATTATTGATTGGGAACTACCCATAAATAAAGTTATTCAACCATGGTCCAGTTGACAAGCATGGATTAGGTTCTCTTTTCCATGTTCCTAGCCTATCTTGTTATGGTCAAACAAGATGGTTACTCATATTCCTTATTCCTCCTAATTCTAGCTATGGTCAAGCATAGGACGAAGGAATACGAATATGCAATTTTCCGCGATAAAGAAAAAGTAATTACTCTAACTAAGCTACGCAATCTACACTAAGGCTACATTGGGTGGAGCTTCCTCTAGCCTTGGATAAGTTATTTCTAAATTTAGAAATAACTTATAATAAGATATCATCAGCCTCAAACAATAAAAATCACCATTACAAAAACCCTCAACATGAGGTCATAGTTTTTTATACATATTCATAGGTTTTCAACGCTAAATACCTGTGTCATTTCTTGTTTATTAGATTTTTGTCATAGGTACATTGGTGTAAGGACTAATTCCTAACCACTTCGAGCTTACGGGTCCCTAGAAAAAAAATATAGATCAAATACAAATAGTAAATGCGTTGTTAACGGTGAAATCCACCAAGTAATAGGCTAGAGGAAGATTAGCTACTCAAGTGAGATAATATCCTTAGCTTGGTCGAGCTAGACAAGAAATCGCGCCTGTGTATCCCCTTAGGAAATCTCTTTAAATAAACATGTTAGCGGTTTATCAACCAATATTATAATAGGATTGCAAACACATTTAAAACATTAAATCATTCTACATTAGGAGATATTTAAGGGAATATCCCTGCTCATCTTTGCATGTCATATCATCACAACTTTATACATATATTCCTCTGATCTTTTCCTTATCGCTATTCCTTTCTCTAACTCTAATCTCAATTTCACTTATCTTATAACTCTTTACCTGGATTATACTTACCTAGTTATTATTTTATATCTCCTTATCTATTACTCTATCTCATTCACTTATCTTTCTTCTTCAACACTTATCTTATTAGTAGGTTATTTAGCTTTGTTGGGTTTTAGTGAGCCGTGGTTTGCTCACTCTCATAATTTTAACCATTTCAGAGGTTGAGTAGCTTGGATTGCTGCGAGGTTCAGCCAGATTGTAGCCTATTTTTGCCGCTGCAGATTTTATTTAGTTTAGACTTTTTTGTATGTGATCTAGCATATGTCGTTATACTTTATTCTGGACATTGTGTATATTTCAGTCAGATATGTGTATATGTCTTTCGCTTCCGCTATGTTGTTATTATACTTTCTTACTCTGATGATTATTGTTATAAGTGAATATCCGAGCCAGAATTTGTCTACGGCTTAGCTATTTATGGGGTAAAATCTTTGGATTCCCTGACCTGTACAGCTTCGAATCTAGTGATTGGTCAAGTTACCGATGATTAGATTTTGGGGCTTGACAGACTTGGTATCAGAGCATAAGGTTAATCCTTATCCCTGTTATTGCAAATCATATGGCGAGTTATTCCTTAGACGGAGTTAGGATAGATTATTTTTGGATCTCAATATTTTATCGTATTCCTTTCCGTTATTAATCCTTTCCTATCCGTTCCCGAGTTGTGTTTCTTTGTTCAAATAGATGGCTTGAGGTGGCAGAGGCAGAGGTTGTGCTAGGACTCGTGGGGGTTTGCGTAGTGGTACAGTGGCCAATGAGCCAGTGGTTAGTCAGAGGAGCACGGGGTCTGTTCCGATCCCTCAGGCAGAGTCGATAGTTTCTGAGGCTGGGGTTGGTGTGGGAGTAGCACTAGGGGTTCCGATTCATCAGGGTACCTACTTACTCCAGTGATTCCAGAGCAGCCAGGCATCTTACCAGCGGTAGCTATTTCGGGCGTTTCAACAGGGATGAGACAGTTTATGGAGAGTTTTGCCACTTCATTTCAGCAGGCCAGGAGCCGGGTACCTAGAGAGCACAGTTACTTAGAGTAGCTCTAGAGGTACAAACATCTGACATTTTCTGGCACATTGATTCCTCCTGAGACCGAGGCGTGGTTCAAGTCTATTGAGAAGACTTTAGACGCGATGAAGTGTCCTGACGATCAGTCGGTGATACTTGCAGCATACCTATTACACAGGAAAGCAGATAATTTGTGGGATACGGCCAGGAGAGCAGTTGTAGAGACTCTTATTCCTTGGGCAGTTTTCCTGGACCTATTCTTTAGGCAATATTTTCCGCAGAGCTACAGAGACACCTGTATTTCAGAGTTCTATGCACTTGAGCAGGGTGATATGAGCATTGCCAGATATGACAAGCATTTCAACGAACTTGCTCGTTATGCACCGTTCATCGCTCAGGATGAGGAGCAGAAGAAGATGAAGTTTTTGAAAGGTCTTCGCCCATTCTTCAGGAGATTTATTATCTCTTCTGGTGTTAGCACTTACAGAGAGGTTTTGTCTAAAGCTTTGGCTTTGGAACAAAATGACGTCGAAGATCACAAGTCAAAGGACTTGAGAAGCCAGCAGAGACATGACCTCTGACTCATTTGACACAAAAGGACGTTCGGTTTGGTTGGGACAACAGGTGTTCTTCAGCTTTCAGAGAGTTGAAGAAGAGATTTACGGCAACACCAGCTCTGATTGATCCATCCAGTGGGCAGAAGTATAGAGTATACAGTGATGCATCGCTTAGTGGACTTGGTTGCTTGTTGATGCAGGAGGGAAAGGTTGTGGCTTATTCTTTTAGACAACTTAAGGTACACGAGAGGAATTACCCTACTCATGATCTCGAGTTGGCAGCAGTGGTTTATGCGCTGTTGATTTGGAGACACTACCTTTACGGGGAGAGATTCAGGCTCTTTTCCGATCACAAGAGCTTACGGTTTCTTTTCTCGCAGAAAGAGCTGAACATGAGACAGCGCAGATGGATGGAATTTCTGAAGGACTACGATGTCGACAGGCAGTATCGCCCAGGGAAGGCGAACGTGGTGGCTGACACTTTAAGTCGTTTGCCTAGGGGATTACTTGCATGTCTGATGATTCGTGAGTGGTCGATACTTAACGACATTGCGCATTCCGGACTTATTTTATGTTTACAGGATACGAGTAGTTTTATCGCGATACTGGGAGTTCAGCCTTCGTTGATTTCTCATATTATTGAGGCTCAGCAGCAGGATGATAAATTACTATCTTGGGCTTCAGACATCACCACACCAGATTGGACATTTAGTTCAAATGGCACCATCAGATACAGGGGCAGATTATGCATGCCAGATTTTGAGGTACTGAAGCGCAAGGTTTTGAGCGAGTCTTACGGTTCAAGATATACTATTCATCCAGGAGGTACGAAGATGTACCAGGACCTGAAGAGATATTATTGGTGGGACAATATGAAGCGAGAGATAGCTGATTTTATTTCCAAATGTTCAACTTGCCAGTAGGTGAAGGTCGAGCACCAGAAACCAGTAGGACAGCTTAAACCTTTACCTATTCTAGAGTAGAAATGGGAGCATGTGACGATAGACTTCATATCGGGTTTACCTCGGACGAAGAAATAACACGATTCTATTTGGGTGATTATGGACCGATTGACCAAATTGACACATTTCATTCCGGTTCGCACGACTATGACTACTGGCGAGTTGAGCAGGATATATGTGAGGGAGATTGTTCATTTACACGGGGTTCTAGTGTCTATTGTGTCTGATAGAGATACCAGGTTTACCAGCAACTTTTAGCAGAGTTTTCAGCATGCTATAGATACTAGACTGGATCTCAGTACAACATTTTACCCTGAGACCGACGGTCAGACAGAGCGAGTTCACCAGATCCTTGAGGATATTCTTTGGGCTTGTGTTTTGGACTTCAAGGGCGGCTGGGATGAGTACTTACCTTGGGCAGAGTTTGCTTACAACAACAGCTTTCAGTCGAGTATCGGGATGGCACCTTATGAGACTTTATATGGATGACCGCGCAGATCACCGCTGAGTTGGGCAGAGGTTGGAGAGCAGAGTTTACTTGGGCCAGACTTAGTTCAGGAGACCACAGAGGCAGTTACTATTATCAGGGACCGACTACGTACAGCTCAAAGCCGACAGAAGAGTTATGCCAACACCCGCAGGAGATCGTTAGAGTTTCAAATCAGGGATCATGTTTTGCTGAAGGTTTCGCCGATGAGGGGCGTAATGCGTTTCAGCAAGAAAAGGAAGCTAGCTCTAAGATATATTGGTCCGTTCGAGATTTTGGACAGAGTTGGGGAGTTAACGTACCGATTAGTATTACCGCCGCAGCTGAGCAGAGTTCTTAGCATCTTCCACGTTTCTATGCTGAGAAAGTATGAGTGGGATCCTACTCACGTGATTGATTGGGAACCGATAGTGGTTCAGAGTGATGCCTCGTATATCGAGCATCCGGCGTGTATTTTGGATCACGAGGAAAAGGTTCTTCGCAGCAAGGTTATTCCGTTTGTGAAAGTCCGGTGGAGTCACCATGGGCCAGAGGAGGCTACCTGGGAGCTGGAGGCCGATGTGAGGAGGCACTATCCACATTTAATCTCAGGATGAGGTATGCGTTTAATTTCGGGGACGAAATTTCTTTTTAGGGGGGTAGATTGTAATAACCCGTATTTTATTTATTTTATTTATTCGCATATATTCCAATTTCATATATATTCCTATTCTTTATCACATCTGCATATTATTCCTTCACGTTATATTCCGCATATACTCTTTCATCCATTATGCATCCATTTATTCATTTTGGCAGGTTTTGTATGTTAGATTCTTTTTATGTAGGTTCGGTGGTACGTTGGTTATTCGGAGAAGGAGGTGGCGTTGTGGCCTTGGGAACCCCTAGATGGGTTGGTGGTGATGTTTGTTTGATGTGTTTGTAGTTTGGTGCGGTTCCGGTGGGCCGTTGGATTGGCTGATAGGTTTTCGGAGTTTTCGGTGCAAAGATTCCTTTTTGGGGGTTTAGGCATTTTGGTGGCCGTGAGGCGATGGAGGTGGTGTTTATACCTTGGAAAACCTTTGTTGGGATTGTAGAAGTATTTTGTGTGGTGGTGTTGGTGGCTTGGTTTGATTTCAGGGTGTCCGGGGTTGGCCGTTAGGTTTTCAGGGTTTTCCCTCTTACAGTTTCTATTCACTGTTCATTAAAGATTCTCTATATTCGAATATTTTTTTATCTTACTCGAATATTTTTTGGCAGAGAAAATATATTCGAATATTTTTTTATCTTACTCTAATATTTTTGGTAGGGGAAAAATAATCGAATATTTTTGAAAATATTCGAATATTTCGGGTAAACAAAAAAAAATTAGCTTTTCCTTTTAAGCCTAAAAGCAGGTTTTGGTTGTTTTAAAACCTTTTTACTCTCTCTCTCTCCTCTCCCAAAATCTAACCCAAATCCTTCCCAAACTCAAATCCTCCCCTCTTCCCCAAACTCTTATCAAATCCGTTCCCTCACTCCAGATTCCTCGCCAAGCTTTGCTGCGATCTTCGCCATTATCCTAGGTGAGAAATTCTCTATTCCTTTCCATCCATTTTTGTTCAATTTGGCGTGGATTGATTTCTAGGGTTTAGTTTATTGTTTGATTTCTCAAATTGATTGTTTATTTGTTACCCTGGTTGATTATTATAGCCCGCTCAGTGTTCCGTTTACCTCATCGTGATTCTGGGTTCAGAGTTCCATTTTGGTTACCGCGGAATTCGTGCATTATTATCAGGCGAGTTCCCTTCATCCCTAAATTCCTTCTACTAGTTGATTAGTGTTTTTTTAGAGTGATTACTCAATGTTAGAGAGGATATGTGAATTAACTATAGTATAGCCTAGATATATTCTCCTGTGTAGTTATTAAACATGTTAGTTATTTATGTGACTTGGGTTTTTGTTTGTGTTGGTCGTTAAGCTTGGTTAGAAACTGTCTGTATATTATTTTAATGGCTTGTTTGTACACTGGGTTCCAGTTTTAAGAGACTAATGAGTTTTGGATGTTATGAGGGCAAAGTCATAGTTCATCTGTGTTTAGGATTATTGCCATACTCTGAGGCAGGTAGATATCCAATGATTGTTGTCGGGTTAATGACTACTATATTTTGATCTTCGGGATCTGTCGCACCTTTTAAAATCGTAAAAAAAACCATTTAACTTATTGAGATTGTATACACAAAAGAACTCTGCATCGATTAACCCTCGAAAGGTTCTAGGATGTCCTTAATCGGGTTAAAATAGTAGGTGAGTTGGCACTGGCACTATTATACCTGTTCACCCATTCGGGAGTATGGGATGGTATGAGACAGAGTCAGAATGGTGCAAACTTAGTCCTCGTTGAGGTTGTAATTCCTTGGAATACTAAATAGAGTTCGGACGATAGGCTCTGTGGGTCGCAAAGCCCAGAACACTCTGATCAAGTAAGATAATATCCTTAGCTTGGTCGAGCTAGACAAGAAATCGTGCCTGTATATCCCCTTAGCAAATCTCTTTAAATAAACATGTTAGCAGCTGATTAACCAATATTATAATAGGATTGCAAGCACATTTAAAACATTAAATCATTCTGCATTAGGAGATATTTATGGGAATATCCCTGCTCATCTTTGTAAAGAAATATAATATAAATACGAATTGTCGGGGATTTAAAATAATCTCGAAAATTGTATAAATAGGGGAAATGAGTGTAGATATGAGTAAGATATAGAAGATGGTGTGGACTCAATCTGAGAGAATTTATTATGCCATTGAGGGACGATTGGCGATTAAGATAGCTGAAGTGCAGGAACAGATCTTTGGCTTGCTAGATTATGATGCTGACTTGCCAGTGTCCGAGTATCAATTTGAAGGTTTGAATTGGATGGGTAGAATACTTGAGTTAGGACGTCGCTTCTACAAGGAGCTATTCCAAGAATTGATTGTTGAATCTTCAGCTCGAAAAGATGTTGTGAGACTAATTGCTAAAGAAGAGATTGAGTTAGAAGATGTGAGGATTACAGGAGGCGAACTGATTAGGTGTGGCTTTCTCGAACATCTGGGATGTTTCATGTGTTATTATATGTGAGGGAGTAATTTGTATGAGATTGAATAATTGTTAAGGAAATGTAATTAGAATGACATTTTGAAATTGTCCTTTTTTGTTGCAAATGTTATTGTGACTGTTTTGAATAAAGAATTTAAATTTTTGAAAAGTTAAAACTTTGGAAATGACGTCAGCACTTCTATAAGTAGTAGAAGCCAGAATAGAAAAAATAGGTAGCTTTGATTATTGTCTATTTTGCTAGTGCAGAGAAAGTTCTATTGCATGTGAGTTTGAGGCAGCATGAGTGCAGGGAGGTCGGAGAAAGATTTGGGTAAAAGAGATGAAATATATTAAAATATATGGCAGGCAGCAATGATGGGAAGGTATTTTTACCAAAAAGGTGCAAAACGTCTAATATTAATTGTGGAAGGGACGCCACGGCTCCAAAACTGAGGGCGGCTCGTGCAAGGCCCAATAATTGCCAACAGTTAGAGAGAGACTATAAATAATATTTTATCTTATTCATTGAAATGTTTATAAACTTCTAAAAAATTGAAGAGCAGAGAGAGAGGAAAGAGAAAAAAATAGCAGAGATTCTTGTAAGAGATTAGACCAAAGTGATCAATAATTAAGGCAAGAGAAGGCTGTAGAGACTGAGTCACGAAGGTGGCTGTATATAGCAACGTTGTGAATAAAAGATTTGGCGCTGCTTCAGATTCTCTTTCAGACGTTGAAGGTCAGTAGAATGTTTTTGTGATACGGTTAATGTGTATTTTTTAAAAGATTATTGTGGTTTTTAAATTTCAAAAAATTACTATTTATAGTAACCTATAAAAATCTGTTTGATATATGCATACAAAAGAGATGTAAATGATACACGTATATGTATGATATATGTAAAAAAGATAATAGTAGAACACCTGGACCTGTATGTAGGTAGAGCGAGAGGAGTATTTGTATAGAATCAAACCTCATCTTAGATTTGCAGTTGAAATGGGAAATTTTCCTGCGATAGAGTCGTCTACCTCTAATCGTTCAGGTAAATCAGATAATATAGAATCTGATAGGGAGAATTAAGTAGGAGTGGTTCAATTTCTAGATTTCCCTGGACAATTGATATCATAGCCTCCGAACTTCGATGTGTTTAGAGAATTTTATAAATCTAATGCTCTCATAGGCGAAAGATGGTTAAATTTTGTAGAACATACCTGTAGGCAGTTTAGAAGATATATAGTAGGATCTGAGGAGGAACATTTCTTTTTTGTGGCTGATTAGAGAAGGAGATATTGGACAGGAGAATAGACGAATCGATCTCTTCGAAGTACTATGACTGGAATGTCCAGGGCGACCTGGAAGTGGGTTTTTTTATGTTACCTATCTCGGTTGGAGTATGGGTTGAGTCTGCCCCTAAGCAATCTTGCAAAAGGGATAATGAACGTCATAGGGGAATGTTCTACCCAGTTGAACGGGAACATGCGGGAGGTAATAAATGTTTGTAAAAGTTTGAATAAGTTGTGGGAGAAGAATGAGGTGGAGAGAAGAATATCTTTTGAAGATGTTTTGCAGTTTTATGGAATGAAGAATTACTTTGCAAGTGGAGGGGCATATTTTTTTGCGTGCCCGTCTCGACCTCTTTTCTTCGATCTTAATTTAGCTAGTCGAATCTAGAATGATAATGTGATTTGGGTGAAAGGTGATTGTCTTCAGAGAGATGATGAAGAACCCACATAACTTTTACATAGAACTGTAAAGAGAAGTAAGTGTAATAACCTATAACATTGAACTATTAAAATTTAATGTTGTTTTGTTATTGATAATATCTTGTTGTTTGACAGGTCCTCCGTTGAAGGTGAAGAAGATGAAGTCCCTATTAGATATTGTTGCTCAAGAAGGGGTTGAGCTCGAGGTAGTACTGAAAGAACTCGGTATTAATATAAATAAATGAGATAACAGCAGGTCTGAGAAGGTTTAGAAGTATCAAGCAACAAGACTAATGACGGGGGTTAGAGGCAACAAGAAGAGCAGAGTTGATGGAGAGAGATGAGCAGTTATGCCAAAGGCCTCTTCAGTGGATTACGCTAATGTGTCAGAGTCTACCACATCGAGCAAGTTAGCTCGGGTATTTTTGAAGAAGAAGATGTTGAAGCGTGGCTCGACCTCTGGAATCACGGGAAGTGGTGAGGCCGAGGGAGAGGCAAAAAATAGAAGGGTAGACCCTTCTACTATACTTATTGGGGTGAAGGTCGTAGATAATCAACTTGGTGAGGAAGATGAGTTAAAAGTTGTGGTGGATACGGCAAGGCTTGCAGCTCGCAAGGGTGTGGAGGAGATGAGCAAACTGGTAAGTTTGATGATTTGAATGTTTTCTGACTTTTTTATAGTGATTCGAGCCTAAAAATATGTTTGATTTGTTTTTTACAGGCTGTTCGTTTGATGAAGGGGATCTACCTCGAGGCTGGGAAGGCAGAGCTCAAGAAGAAGGTAGCTCGATTAAAGTTTGATTTAGCTCAGGAATGGAAGCGACTGGCTTCTGTGAAGGCTGCACAAGAGGTAGAGATTATCGAGCTAATAGAAGAATCGCAGAAGAATTTGAATAAGGTAGTAGTCTAGCATGATAGACTTTGGCGCCACTACCTCAAAATGGGGTATTCCAAAGTTAAGGTGAATGACATTATAAAGGATACCTACATTAAAGAGGATAAGGGTAACGCTGATGGGGCCAGATTTGTAAGATGGTTGGATGGTGTCTCTCCCCAAACTGAGTGAGAGAACCAAGTGGATGATATTAAGAACTCGGATAATGAGAATAAGAATGAGAAGGTAGAGTAAAATTATTGATTCTTTGGTTGTGTGAATATGAGGGGTTTGTGAACTTTAACTGCATGGATCAATGTAGGATAAATTTATGTATGCCAAATGATGTTTGAAAACCTTGTTTATAGATAAACTTAAGGTCGAACATAGAGATATGCGCCTCAGAATAAAAGATTTCGAGAATAAGCTCGCTAAGGAGAAAGATGCCTCAGCATCCCTCCTGACTTCGTAAGCGGAGCTACAAGTTAGAAAAGAGCAAGAGATATTTGACTTGAATGCTGCATTACTCTAGTGCTATAAATTAAAAGTTAGTGCATAGAGACAAACCCAAAAACTGCTAATAGTTTTGGGGCAATGCTACTCAATTGTGTATAGATAATATCAAAATGTTAAAAAAGTTAGAATATAGAGAATATGTACCTTGGAATTGGAAGTATATATTATTGTTCATCTAATTGGGATCATACTTCGACCTTAAGTTTAAAAGCAGTTTCACACTTTAGATGTCAAAAAATAGAAATTTGTTAAAAATTAGATTCTTGTGGCTAATTAACGTGTAAAAATGCCAAGGATGGAGAGCACCCAAGGAAGAATAAAAGTGATGCAAAAGTTTCAATTATTCAAGAGGATGTGGTTGGCCTATCAGCTCGAATCAAAGAGTTTGAGAGAAATGTAGCTCGTACTCAAGGTCACGTATAAAAAGGAAATGAATGGCTAAGGGAGTGCCAAAGTAAGTTGGATATTGCTCACGTCAGGGAACATGAGCTATAGCAGGTTATTTGAGGTAAGGATATTTTAATAATGAAAAAAGACAAATTACTAAAAAAATCTCCTGCCGGGGGGCGGAATTGAGGACGTTGAACCAGGCTAAATCAGATAAAGTAGATAAGAAGGTGAGGGAGTATATAAATCTTATGTTCAGCGAAGATAATTACATTGAATGGCATGAAGCACGATATAAGAAGTTACAAGAGCGCCTTCAGAAAGTAAGAGTAAATTTTTCCAAGGCAGTTATGCCATAAGTGGTGTTCATAGATGTTAATGGCAGTTATTGCCTATTTTATTGAGGAGGTGAGAAGGCTTGAGTTAGAGAGAGATACCTTGCATGACTGTTTGTCGAATAGATGTTGCATTTACAGAGCTGATATAAATTGAGGAAACTGTATGAACTCCATGGAAATGGAGTTAGGTTATCAACCTTTTGAATTGGTGGATTAAGAGAGGGTTACTATAGCTGCTCGAGCTCAAGATTTTATGGCTAATCGTCCTCCTGATGTAGGAAAATGCATAGCTGACCTCCCATCAGTAGAGAAGAATCCCTTGTAGTGGCTGTATATGTAACCTATTAAAGTATTTGCTGTAGACATATTGAGAGATGAAAGCTAGTTTTACCTTTGCTTTATCTTATATCTAGTAGAGTTTTTTGATTAAAAACTAGTATTACCTTCGTTTTAATTACAGAGTATGTATAGAGTTTGATTGAAAGTTAGTTTTAGCTTTGCTTTAATCGATATAATTGTCGCAGCCATATTGAAAGATGAAAGCTAGTTTTAGCTTTACTTTATCTTATGTTTGGTAAAGTTCTTTGATTGAAAATTAGTTTTTCCTTAGTTTTAAACGCAGATTATGTATAGAGTTTGATTGAAAGTTAGTTTTACTCTTGTTTTAATCGGTATAATTGTCGCAGTCATATTGAGTGATGAAAGCTAGTTTTACCTTTGTTTTATCATATGTATGGTAGAGTTCTTAGATTGAAAACTAGTATTGTAGAGGCCTATCCCACGATCTAACCCCAAATCGAGCTATTCCAATTTAAATTACCTCCATATCAGACTCACACACTCTACACGAGACATCAACATCCAAATTGGACACCTACTCCACGAACTGATGAAGAACGTGGGTCGAGCTTAAACAAAAAAGCATGAACAAGTCAAATACACATGTCTCTCACAAACTCAATAGTTACTCAGTCAACCGCCACTAAGCACATTGTTCGAAGAATGTGCTTCAGCACGATGAAGAATTGCAGAGAAGTCCTATATAAAGAAAAATGTTCCAAAATAGGCAAAGACCAGAAAAATAAACAAGAAATCTCTGAGAAAACTATATTTTCTAGATTCTCAAAACATTAAAAAGCTTCTTATTTAAAAGATCAAGTATTTCTAAGTCGAAAGATCACTAGTAATAAGATATCAGCCTCAAGCAATAAAAGTTACTATTACAAAAACCCTCAACTCGAGGTTGTGGTTTTTTACCTATTCAGAGGTCTTCCATGCTAAATCACCTGTGCCATTTTATATTTTACGTTAGTTTTTGTCATATGAATATTGGTGCAAGAGCTAACTCTAAGCCATCTTGAGTTTACAGTATTAGGCCATTATATTTTGCACCATCTATGGGAAATAAGGCATTTCCACGATATCCTAAGGCATACATTCACTGTACTACAAAGTTTAATCATGGTCACTTCCAGATGATCAGTAATCAGAATTCTGCTTGATCTTTCAGTTGTGCCGGAACAACTTACAGAGCTACGGGCGAATCTCACTGCTGAAACAAAGAAGCGCTCAAACGTCAATTAACTCGTGACCGAGAACTTCGTGAGAAAGAGCTTAAAGCCGAGCGAAAAGTTTGTTTGATTACGGTCAAACGACATGAAGACCAGAAGACAACCATGTAGACTGCCTTACAAGCTCTGTAAAGTACTCAAGTTCCTCTAACAAGAGATCGCGATAAATTACCAGAATCCTCCCGGGTGTTTACGCGGGAAAGGTTGAGACCTCGAGGAGCCACCAGCAAAGCTATTTTCTAAAATATTTAGCACGAACCTCAGCCTTCCATCATTTGAGCGCTAAAGTTTAGTCTGATATCAGTTAAGGTTACCAATTTTCCATACGCCAGGAGGTAGAACAACGACCTCAGCCTCAAGTTCCAACATGTGATTGCTTGAGTGATGATACTGGTACTTATAATCCTCAACCTCTACGTCAAGCCACTTAACCGACATGTCAATATGTAATGCAAGAGCATATAGATTGGCGTTTTAAGGAGTTACTCGAAGTACAAGTTCTGGGCACTACAAATGACCTTACCAAATTACAAGGAAGTCCAATTGCTAAAGAACTATTCGATATGGAAATACCGAAATGTTTCCATACTCCGAAAATTTACAAATACAAGGGCACCGATCTAAAGAAGTACATTCAACAGTACCATGATTCATTGGGGTTGTATTCTAACCTCAAGCGCATCCTCTGCCATTTGTTAGTAATAATTCTATAGGAAGAACCGCACTGATGGTTCCACTCTTAACTTGAAGGCTCCATATACACATTCGACCAACTATATAAACAATTCATCAAGACGTATACACACAACAGAGATAAAGAAGAGAATTTATATTCTCTTATCAGTCTTAAACAGTCACACAAAGAGAAGCACGAGGCTTTTGCAAAAATGTTTTTGGAGCTCGCACGTAAAGTGGACAATCGCGATTAGAAAATAGCTGTTACTGCTTTCACCAGCGCGCTCCAACTCGACTGCAACGCCTAAAAACACCTCTTCCTCAATAAACCTGTGACCTTGGAAGATAAGATAACCAAGGTCAATAGTTACATCGACCTAGAAAGGATGATGTCCAAAAGGCATAAATCTACTAAATCCGTCCTAACCTCGAAATGTCCATCTACAGATCGAAGTACTGAACCAAAGGAGGATCAGGGTGATCAAAGCGCTCTAAAGGAAACACTGGTAACCCTCAGAAAGGCAATTCACTACCCAAACTGGTCCTCCCAAGTATGAATGTTCGAATCTCTACAATTTTTCTAATCCTCTCAAAGGATAAGCTCTACCGTCTCACTCAACCATTGGGACCAATCAAGAACCGCCCGTACTGCATGCATCATAAGGTAAAACATCATTCTACATACAATTACTATATTTTACAGAGGATGCTGGAATACATTTTCAAAGAGGGACGGATGTTCGAATACATTATCAACCTGGATTCATACAAGGATGGTAGCTATAAAAAGTAGCTTGAAATTGTCCAGGTCAAAGATAATCTTGAGGAGAAACATCTCTTCCACATGGACCACAGCAACATGATCGAAATTAATCAAATCACCAACTCTTGCCCATTCAAGCGCTGGAGACTTTCAAAATGCTACGATCTCACACCTCAAGAATAAGAATCCAAGCTTCTGCCTGAGTTGAGCAATCGTCGGCTTGGGATCCCATTTGAAGATTGCGACATTAGTCATGTAAAATTTCTACATCATGATGAATTATTCATAATGCTCAAAATAAAGAAGTTTGTCATGCACAAAATAATTATCGATACTGGAAGTAGTATTGAAATTCTCTTTCAAAGCACTATTGACCAAATAGGATTGGCCGATAACGTTAGTCCAAGCGATACCGATATTAGTGGATTCAATGGTTCTTAAAATGAGCGAGTAGGCAAGGACATCTTACCTATTACCGTAGAACCAGCCACCATCGACGTCATCTTCTACATAATCAATGCCAAATCTTGTTATCTCGAGATTATGGGCTACTGCTAGATTCACAAGATAGAAGCAATCGTTTCCACCTATCATCAAGAACTCCGCTTCAAACAAAATGATGGTATCTATGAAATCAAGGGTAGTCAAAAGCTTTCTCAAGCTTACGAAACACCGTCTCAGCAATTTTAGATACCTCAAACATATACACTACATAGCAATTACAGAAAACTGATCATCTTGATGATCAGTCTTCCACAGCAGAGCCTATAGAATACATTAACATTGATGGACCTAGCAGAGGTACTTTTATCGGTACTAAGCTGGCTCAGCACGATAAAGATGCTCTTATTCAGTTCTTATAACTAAATCAAAACGTTTTTGCGTAAACTTTTGAAGAGATGCCTGGGGTCGATCTGGTAAGGGCATGTCATAAATTGGCCATCAACATCAACACCACGGCGGTCAAACAAAAGCAGCAACGACTATCACCTCGACTTCGAGATGAAGCTAACATGGAGATCGAGAAATTGATTAAAGTGAGATTCATTCGAGAAGCCAAATATCCAGTTTGGATATCCAACATCGTCGCTATCCCAAAGAAGAATAGAAAAGTTCAAGCTTGTGTCGATTTCACAGATCTAAACAAGCACACTCCAAAGAATAATTTTACTCCTCCCAACATTCATCAAATCCTTGATTCCATAGCAGGTCACAAATTCCTATCTATGATGGACGTTGCTTTTGGATACAATCAGATTCTATTCTTGGAAGAAGATCAAGAAAAGATTACTTTTATCATTGAAAGAGGACTTTACTGCTACAAAGTCATGCCCTTATAAACGGTTGATAACTACTATATTCAAAGCACATCTTAGGAAAGTCGTGGAAGTCTACAATGATGATCTCTTATGCAAGAGCATACAATCAGCCAACCACATTACAGATCTCAACACAATATTCAATATCCTTCAATCTTACAAGATGCGTCTCAATCCTGATAAGTGTCAATTCGGAGTACATTTAGGTCAATTTCTCGGCCATCTCATCAGCAATAAAGGGATTGAGGCCGATCCAGATCAAATTTTGGCTCTCCTCAACATGCCATCTCTAAATACGATAAAAGATGAACAAAAACTTGTTGGCAAGATTGTCGTCATCAACTGATTCATTTGAAAATCTTCATACCGCTGTCGTTGGTTGTTCCTACTACTCTGCGGTTATACCAAATGAGGAAAAGTTTAGCCAAATACAGAGGTCCAATGGACATCAGAATGTGAAGTAGCTTTTTCAGAATCTCAAAACCTATTTAGGAAGGTCTCCCATAATGAGCACCCCAATAGATATTAAGGAACTGGTTATCAACCTGGCAGTTATAGATACTTCAATCTGCTCGGTTCTTATTCGACTTATAGGAAAAATTGAAAAATTGTCTACTTCATCAGTAAATCCCTCACTCCAACAAAAATGAGGTATTCTAAAATTGAGAGACTTCTTCTAGCTCATTCAATCAAAGTCATGACGAACTACCCACTTTGAGAGATTCTGTCAAAAAAAGAAAAATAAATAAAAATACAATAATGGTCAGTTTGGGAGAATATGATATCAAGTTCGATCAACGTCATTCCAAAAAGGGTCAGGTTGTTGCCAATTTTCTCACGGATTTTCCAGTAGAAGATCCAGAGTGGGAGGAGCACGATCCTGACCTTACAGAGACACTTACAGAAGGTCTACCCCCCAAAGTATTTGACGAGCGAGATGAATGGATTATAATGAAAGGATGAAGACTTCTTACAGATGGATCAACAGGACCCATAGGGCCAGAAATTGGAATCGTATTGATTATCCCTTCCAACGACTGAATCGAGAAATTAATCTGCTTAGATTTTGAAGCCTCCAATAATGTCACCGAATACGAAGCTCTCATTCATGGACTCGACCTTGCACTTGAGCTCGATGTCCAAGAACTCTCAGTTTACACAGATTCAATAATCATCGTCCACCATTACTCTGAGTAATACAAGAAGAATGATAAGTTGATCGAATACGCAGCTTTCATTATAGATAGGATGAGCTAACAAGTTTGCACAAGTAACTCTTGATTATCTTCCTCAAGGTGAAAACAGACACGCCGACTCCTTGGCATATCTAGCTGGGGTCTTGGGGACAGAAGCTGGATAACTCCAGATCGAAGTAATTTTAACCCCCAACATTGATCGCATTTCTGTATGCACGATAAACACTGGGGGCGATAAAGAGGAAGATGATAATTGGCGAAAGCCCTTCCAGGCCTACCCTGATATTGACAACAAATACAACGGACCATTTCCAGCAGATCCAAAGGAGCGTCGATAGCAGATCGACAACTTAAAGTGCTACACAAATCAAAATGATTCTTTATACCGCCGTTCAGTCATGGGGCCTTACCTAAAGTGCCTCTCCAGAAAGAAAGCGGGCGAGATGCTCCGCGATATACATGAAGGGACTTGTGGCTCCCACGCCACAGGTTAATCACTTGCAAGCAGAGCCATTACACAAGGAGTATTCTGGTTGGGCATGTGTAAGCAAGCAGAAGAGTACTCATGCAAATATGATACATATCAACGATATGGACAAATGATATGCGCCCCTGCTCCAAAACTACATGCAAGCAAGCTGTTTTGGCCATTCAAAAGATGGGCACTTGATCATGTTGGCAAATTTCCTAATTTTCCAGGTAACCGCCGATACCTACTCATAGTTATAGATTATTTTATAAAATGGGCAGAGGCATTTCCACTCTGTCAAGCCAGAGAAGTAGAAGTCATCTCTTTTATCTGGGAACACGTCATTATTCAGTTTGGATTCCCCCACCTAATTCGTATCGATAATGGGCCACAATTCGTTAAAGAAAAAGTTATAGCTTTCTTTAACAAACACAATATCATCCACTCACCATCCAACCCCTACTACCCTCAAGGCAATAGCCAAGCCAAAATCATTAACAAAACCATCATGGATGACCTCAAGAAAAGGCTTTACTCTCAGGAAAAAAAAAAGGAACTGGATTCGAAAACTTCCTCGGGTCTTATGGGCAAATTATACAACTCCACGTGAATCAACCGGCTACACCCCATTCCTCCTTGCCTATGAAACCGAAGCCGTCATTCCCTCAGAATACCATCATCTAGTCAAAGATCACGAGCTAACAAATGAGGAAAACAAGTTCAAATTGGCCTGCAACATTAATTGGATCGATGAGACCAGGGAACGCATCATTGCTAACCTAGGTCGATATCACCATATGCTAGCCAGTTCATACAACAGACGAGTTAAAAGCTGTAATTTTCAAATTGGCGATCTCGTCCTCAGAGAGATCCCTTAACACAGAATAGAGCCTCATGCCGGGAAACTAGCAAAAAATTGGGAGGGTCTACTCCTTATCACAGGTCTCACAGGCCTGGGAACATATTACTTCATGACTGAAGAGGAAGTCCACATCTCAAATCTTTAGAACACTAGGTGACTGAAATGGTACTATCGTTATGTCCCTTACTACTCCATTTCAAATTCTCGCTTTTTCCATTTTATAAGTGAGATTTTCATCTCCATCCAATGTAGATCCTTTTTTATTCAATGAAAACTTCTTCCAAGATTTTTCTACACAACTCTCTACTTACACAGACAATACATAGATTAAAGCATAGGTAATACAGCTTTCAATCGACCTCTATTCCAGTTAAAATAAGGATAACACTTGATTTGAACGACTCTACTATACTCCGAGATTAAAACATAGGTAATACTAGATTTCAATCCAGGAACTCTACCAGACATAAGATAAAGTAAAGGTAAAACTAACTTTAATCTCATTTAATATGGCTATTGTAGGGGCCTATCCCTCGATCTTACCTAAATTGAGTTATCTCCATTTCGAACTACCTTCATGTCAGACTCACGGATTCTCCACATAACTTTATCAGTCAACATTGCCACATACTCCACAAATTGACAAGGACGTGGGTCAAGATTAACTAAAAAGCCTGAACAAGTCAAAGCTATCTG
>JACGCM010000976.1:0-132500 GCA_014058105.1 Kingdonia uniflora
GACCCATTTTTCATGGGATCGACCACTACGGGCGATGGGAAGCACAACCCATCAATGAATGGAAGCACTAATTATGCCTAAACAGATAAAGGGCATCACTACCATCAGAGAGGGATACTCGGCCCCTGTTTAACTTAGTCCTAAAAAAGGGTAGTACTAACCGTAAGAAAAAGTAGTACTAATCGTACTTATTCCAAATGGGCAGCACAAACTGTGATAAAATGAAAACTACTAGTAAGACCAATTTTTCATATGAATCGTACATCGGGCTGGGCGTAGGGAAGTACTACCCATCAGGGAATAGAAGCACTACCATGACCTAGAAAGGAAATAAGGCATCACTAACCATCAGAGAGGGATATTCGAGCCATTTTTTACTTAGTCCTTAAAAAGGAAACACTAACCGTGATAAAAAAAAAAGTCACACTAACCGCGGCTTAGTACACAAAAGGTAGCCCATACAGTGATAAACAAAAACATACAAATGAGACCCATTTTTCATGGGATCGCCTATTCCCGGGCGATGGGAAGCATTACCCATCAGAAAATATAGCTTTAAAACCATGAAATAGAAGGTATAATGCATCACACAAACCATCCGAGAAGAATACCGATTTTTTCTCTTCGTCCAAACAAAGGAAATACTAACCATGATAAAAAGGTAGTACTAACCGTGATAAATGATACACTACTAGTGAGACCCATTTTTCATAGAGATCACTCAGTCAAGGCGAATGAAATTACTACCCATCACTAAAAGGAAGAACTAAACATGACCTACAATGACAATAGGGCATCACTAACCATCACAGAGATACTCTACCAATTTTTACTTTGTACAATAGGAAACACTAACCCTGAGAGAAAGGCTGCACTAACCGTGGCTAAGTCCCAAAATGGGCAGTACTAACCGTGATAAAGGAAACCCTACCAGTGAGACCCTTTTTCTTTAGAATCATGCAGTTCGGGCGATGAAAAACTACTCATTATGGAATAGAAGCACTAACCATGACCTGGAAGGGAATAAGGCATCATTACCATCAGATAGGGATATTCAAGCAATTTTTTACTTTGTCCCAAAAATGGAAACACTAGCCCGCGATAATAAAGCATCACTAACCATTACTTAGTCTTATAAAGGTAGCCCTGACTGTGATAAAGGGAAATACTTCCTGTATGACCCAATTTTTCTAGGGGATCGCCCATCCGGACGATAGGAAGCACTACCCATTAGAGAATGGAAGCACTAACCATGGCCTCTAAGAGAAATTAGGCATTACTAGCCATCAAAGAGAGATTCTCGATCGATTTTTCACATAGTTCCCAAATAGGAAACACAACCAGATAATAAAAAGCCAACACTAAGCGTGACTTAGTCCGAAAAAAAGAAGCACTAACGTGGTAAAAGGCTCATACTAGTGAGAACCATTTTTTACGGGGATCGCCCAGTTCGGGCTATGGGAAGCACTGCCCATATGAGAATGGAAGCATTAACAAAGAACTGATGGGCAATAAGGCTTCATTAACCATCAGAGAGTGATACACGAGCCATTTTTTACTTAGTCCAAAAAAAAAGGAAACACTTACCGTGATAAAAAAGGCAGTATTACCGTGACTTTGTCCCAAAAAAGGTAACCTAACAGCGATAAAAGGAAACACTACCAGTGAGACACTTTTTTCATGGGGATCGCCCAGTACGGGAGATGGGAAGTACTACACACAAAGAATTGAAGCACTAACCATAACCTAAAAGGGCAATAAGCGTACTAACCATCAGAGAGGAATACTCGATCTATTTTTTCACTTGTCCAAAAAAGGGAAACAGTAGCCGTGATGAAAAGGAAGCACGAGCCGTGACTTTGTCCCGAAAAAGGTAGCACAAACCGTGAAAAAAGAATACTACCACAAGACCCATTTTACATGGGGATCGCCTAGTACGGACGATGGAAAGTACTACCCATTAAGATTGGAGGCACTAACCATGATCTAGAAGGGCCATAAGCATCACTAACCATCAAAGAGTGAAACTCGATCTATTTTTACTGAGTCTATAAAAAGGAGCACTACCAGTGATGAGAAGGTAGTACTATTCGTGGCTTAGTCACGAAAAGGTAGCACTAATCGTGATAAAAGGAAATACTACTAGTGAGACTCATTTTTCATGGAATCACCCAGTTTCAGAAGATGGGAAGTACTACCCATTTCAGAATGGAAGCACTAACCATGATCTAGAGGGAAATAAGGCATCACTAGCCATCAGAGAGGGATACTCGACCCATTTTTCACATACTCTAAAAAAGGGAAAATACTAACGGCGATAAAAAGGCAGTACTAACCGTGACTTAGTCCCAAAAAAGGCAGCACTAGCCGTGATAAAAGGAAATGCTACTAGTGAGACCCATTTTTCATGGGATTACTCATCTGGGCGATGGAAAGCACTACCCATCACTGAAAGATGTAATAACCATGGCCTTGACTGAAAATAGGACATCACTAACCATTTGAGAGGGATAATTAGCCAATTCTTAATTAGTCCAAAAAAAAGGAAGCACTAACTATGAGAAAAAGGCAGTACTAACCGTGTCTTAGTCCCAAAAATAGAAGCACTAACTGTGATAAAAGGAAACATTACTAGTGAAACAAATTTTTAATGGGATCGCTCGGTCAAGACGATGGGAAGCACTGGCAATCAGTGAATGAAAGCACTAACCATGACCAGATGGGCAAAAAGTCATCACTAACCATCAAGAGGGATACTCATGCCATTTTTCACTTAGTTCAAAAAATTGAAACACTAAGCGTGATAAAAAGGTGGCTCTAACCGTGACTTAATCCTAAAAATTGAGCACTTACAACAAAAAGTAAACACTACTTGTGAGACACATTTTTAATGGGGATCGTCCACATCCGGGCGATGGGAAGCACACCCATCAGAGAATGGATGCACTAACCATGACCAAGAAAAAAAAAAGAGCATCACTTACCATCTGAGAGGAATACTCTCCCTTTTAAATTTAGTCCAAAAAAAGGGAAACAATAACCATGAGAAAAAAATAGCACTAACTGTGACTTAGACCCTAAAAGGACACACAAATTGTGCTAATGGAAACACAACCAGGGAGACATATTCTTCATACGAATCATGCTGTCTGGACGGGAAGCGCAACCCATAATGGATTAGAAACACTAACCATGACCTAGAAGGGCAATAAGGCATCACTACCATCAGAGAGGGAAATTTAAGCATTTTTCAATTAGTCCCAAAAAAGAAAACACTAACCGCGATAAAAAGGTATCACTAACTATGACTTAGTCCCTAAAAATGTGGCCCTGGCTGTGACAAAAGAAACACTACTAGTGAGACCCATTTTTTATGGGGATCACTCAGTTCGGGCGATGGGAAGCACTACCCATCAGAGAATTGAAGCACTAACAATGATCTAAAAGGGCAATAAGGCTTCATTAACATCAGAGTGGGATACTCGATCCATTATTCACTTAGTCTGAAAAAAGGAAACACAAACTGGGAAAAAAGGCAGTTCTAACCGTGACTTTGTCCCAAACAAGGTAGCACTAACCGTGAAAAATGGAAACACTACCAGTGAAACCCATTTTTCACGGGATCGCGCAGTCTGGCGATGGGAGCACTACCCATCATGAATTAAAGTACTAACCATGACCTAAAGGCCGATAAGGCACCATTAACCATCAGAGAGGGATCTCGCTATCTATTTTTCGCTTAGCCCAAATAAAGGAAACACTAACCGTGATAAAGGGCAGCATTAACCATGACTTAGTCCCTAAAAGATCTGTACTACCGTGATAAAAGGAAATACTACCAGTGAGACACATATTGCATGGGGATAGCCCAGTCCGGACGAGGGGAAGTACTACCCATTAGTAATATAATACTACCATGATCTTGATAGGCAATTAGGCATCACCAACCACTAGAGAGATACTCGATCCATTTTTAACTTATTCCAAAAAACGGAAATACAAACCGCAATAGAAAGGCAGCACTAGCTGTACGTAGTCCCAAAAAAGGCAGCACTAGCCTTGATAAAATGAAGCGCTACTAGTGAGACCCATTATTCATGGGGATCACTCAGTTTGGCGATAGAAAGCACTACCCATCATGAAAGGAAATGCTAACCATGACCTAGACTGACCATAAGGCATCACTAACCATCAGAGAGGGATACTCTGCCAATTCTTACTTAGTCCAAAAAATGGAATACTAACCGTGAGAAGAAAGCAACACTAACCGTGACTAAGTCTCGAAAAAGGTAACCCTAACTTTGATAAAATGAAATACTACTATTGAAACAAATTTTTAATGGGGATCGCTCAGTCCGGGTGATGGGGAGCACTACCCATCAGAGAATGGAAGCACTAACCATGGTCTAGATGGTCAAAAAAGCATCACTAACCATCATAGAGGGATACTCAAGACATTATTAGACTAGTCCATTAAAGAAAACAGTAAACGTGATAAAAAGGAAGCACTAACCGTGACTTAGTCCAAAAAATGTAGTATTAACCGTGATTAAAGGATATACTACCTGTAAGACCCATTTTTTATAGATTAGTGCCGTCTAGGCGATGGGAAGCACTACCCATCAGGGATTGAAGTACTAAACATGACCTTGAGGGCAATAAGGCATCACTATCCATTAGAGAGGGATATTCGAGACATTTTTTACATAGACCAAAAAAGCAAACAATAACTGTGATAGAAAGGCAGCTCTAACCGTGACTTAGTCCAAAAATAGTAGCCATGACCGTGATAAACGGAAACACTGCCACTGAGATCTATTTTTCATGGGGATCTCCAAGTCTGGGCGATGGGAAGCACTACCCATCAGAGAGTGGATGCACTAACCCATGACCCAGAGGGCACTACGGCATCAGTAACCAAAGGAGAGAGATACACGATCTTTGTTTCACTTAGTCCAAATATAGGGAATACAAACTGTGATAAAAAGGAAGCACTAACTGTGACTTAGTCCCCAAAAAGGCAGCACTAACCGTGATAAAATTAAATACTACTAGTGAGAACCATTTTTCATGGGGATCAATCAGTCTGGACGATGGAAAGCACTACCCATCACTGAAAAAGAAGTACTAACCATAACCTAGACTGACAATAAGGCATCACTAACCATCAAAGAGGGATACTCAGCCAATTTTTACTTAGTCCAAATAATTGAAACACTAACCGTGACAAAACGACAGCTCTAACCATGACTTAGTCCCAAGAAAGGCTGCACTAACAGTGATAAAGAAATACTACAAGTGAGACAAATTTTACATGGGGATCACTCAGTCCGGGCGATGGGAAGTACTGCCCTTCAGAGAATGGAAGCACTAACCATGATCTAGATGGGCAAAAAGCATCACTAACCATCAGAGAGAGATACTCAAGCCATTTTTCACTTAGTCCAGCAAAAAAAAATACTAACCGTAATAAAAGGAAGTACTAACTGTGACTTAGTCCCAAAAAATGAAGCACTCACCGCGAAAAAAGTAAATACTACTGTGAGACCCATTTTTCATGGGGATAGCCAAGTTCGGGAGATGGGAAGCACAACCATCAGAGAATGGATGCACTAACCATGACCTAGACTGATAAAAGGCATCATTAACCATCAGAGAAGGGTACTCGGCCCATTTATTACTTAATCCAAAAAAAGGGAAACACTAACCGTGAGAAAAAAGTAGCACTAACCGTGATAAAAGGCAAAACAACGTGAAACCCATTTATCATAGTAATCAGCAGCTCGGGCGATGGGATGCATTACCCATCTAGGAATAGAAACACTAACCATGACTTAGTAGGGCAATAAGGCATCGTTAACCATCAGAGAGGTACAATCAGGCCATTTTTACTTAGTCCCAAAATAGGAAACACTAATCGTGGTCGAAAGGCTGTACTAACCGTGACTTAGTCCTAAAAAGGTAGCCCTGACCATGATAAAAGGAATTACTACTAGTGAGACCTAGTTTCATGGGTATCGCCCAGTCCGGGCGATGGGAATCACTACTCATCAGAGACTGAAGAACTTACCATGACCTTGAAAGACAAAATGGCATCACTAATCATCAGAGAGGGATACTCGATCTATTTTTCACTTAGTCAAAAAAAAAGAAACACTAACCATGATAAAACATAAACAAGTACTAAGCGTGACTCAGACATAAAAAAGGCAGTACTAACAGATATAAATGGAAACACTACCAGTGAGAACCAGTTTTAATGGGGATCGCTCAGTTTAGGCGATGGGAAACACTCCCCATCAGATAATGGAAGCACTTACCATGATCAAGAAGGGTAATAAGGCTTCACTAACCATCAAAGACGGATACTCGAGTCCTTTTCCACTAAATCCAAAAAAGGGAAACATTAACCGTGATAAAAGGCAGCACTAACCGTGGCTTAGTCCCAAAAAAGGCAACACTAACTGTGATAAAAGTAAACACTACCAGTGGGACATATTTTTCATGGGGATCTCCCAGTCCAAACGATGGGAAGCACTGCCCATCAGAAAATGGAATCTCTAACCATAACCAGATGGGCAATAAGGCATCACTAACCTCAGAGAGGGATACTCAAGCTATTTTTCAGTTTGTCCATAAATTGGAAATAGTATCCATTATAAAAGGCAACACTAACCGTGACTAGTCCCAAAGAAGGCAACACTAACCGTGATAAAAGTAAACACTACTTGTGAATCCAATTTTTCATGGGTATCTACTAGCCAAGGCTCAGGAAGAATACCCATTAGAGAATGGAAGCTCTAACCATGTCCTAGACTGTTAAAAGGGCATCACTAGCCATCAGAGAGTGATACTCCACCTATTTTAACTTAGCCCATAAAAAGAGAATTACTAACCGTACGAAAAAGCCAGTACTAACCGTGACTTATCCGAAAATAGGCAGTACTAACCATGATAAAGGATACGCTACCATGTCAGCCATATTTCATGGGAATCACATAGTCTGGGTGATGGGAATCCCTACCCATCTGGGAATGGAAGCACTAACCATGACCTATAAGGGCATTTGGCATAACTAACCATCAGAGAGGGATATTCGAGGCATTTTTTATTTTGTCCAAGAAATGGAAACCTAGCCGTGATAATAAGCATCACTAACAATTACTTAGTCCTAATATGGTAGCCCTGACCGTGATAAAGGGAAATACTACCAGTGTGACCCAATTTTCTAGGGGATCACCCAGTCCGGACGATTGAAAGCACTACCCATCAGAGAATGGAAGTACTAACCATGATCTAGAAGGGCAATATGCCTTTACTAACCATTAGAGAGGGATACTCAAGTCAGTTTTCACATAACACAAAAGAAGAAAACACTATCCGTTATAAAAAGGCAGCATTAACCACGACTTAGTCACAAAAAAGGTAGTACTGACCGTGATAAAAGGAAATTTTTCCAGTGAGGCCCATTCTTAATGGGATTGCCAGTCCGGGTGATGGGAAGCACTACCTATCAGAGAATTGAAGCACTAACCATGACCTAGAAGGAAAATAAGGCATCACAAACCATCAAAGATGTATATTCGATCCATTTATCACATAGTCCAAAAAAAGGAAACACTGACCGTGATAAAAGGAAAATATTGCCAGTGAGACCCAGTTTTTCTAGGGATCACCCTGTTCGGGCGATCGAAAGCACTACCCATTAGAGAATGGAAGCACTTACCATGATCTAGAAGGTTAATAAGGCTTCACTAACCATCAAAGAGGGATATTCGAGCCATATTTCACTTAATCCAAAAATAGGAAACACTAACCGTGATAAAACGGCAGCACTAACCGTGACTTAGTCGCAAAAAAGATAATACTAACCGTGATAAAAGTAAACACTACCAGTGAGACCAATTTTTAATGTGGATTTCCCAGTCCTAACGATGGGATGCACTACCCATCAGAGAATGGAAACACTAACCATGACCTATATGGCAATAAGGTATCACTAACCATCAGAGAGAGATGCACGAGCTATTTTTCACTTAGTCCAAAAATAGGAAATAGTAACGGTGATAAAAAGGCACTACAAACCGTGACTTAGTCCCAAAATATGCAACACTATCCACCATAAAAGTAAATGCTATTTGTGAGAACCACTTTTCATGGGTATCGACCAGTCTGGGCTATGGGAACGCAACCCATCAGAGACTGGCAGCTCTAACTTTGACCTAGACTGATAAATGGCATCACTAACCATTAGAGAGGGATACTCGGCCAATTTTTGACTTAGCCCATAAAAAAAGAATACTTACCGTGAGAAAAAGGCTTTACTAACCGTGACTAAGTCCCAAAATGGCAGCACTAACCTGATAAAGGATATACTACCAGTGAGACCATTTTTCATGGAATTGCATTGTCTTGGCGATGGGAATCCTAACCACCTGGAATGGAAGCACTAACCATAACCTATAAGGGCAATAAGGCATAACTAACCATTTGAGAGGGATATTCGAGCAATTTTTCACTTAGTCCAAAATGAAGAAACATTATCTGTGATATAAAAGCAGCATTAACCGTGATTTTGTCTCAAAAAGGCAGCATTGACCGTGAAAAAGGAAACACTACCAGTGTGACCCATTTTTCATGGGATGCACAGTTCGGACGATGGGAGCACTACCTGTCAGAGAATGGTTGAACTACCCATGACCTAGAATGGCAATATTTCTTCACTAACCATTAGAGAGAGGATACCAGCAATTTTTCACATAGTCTAAAAAGAAGAAGCACTATCCGTGATTAAAAGGCAGCAAAACCGTGACTTAGTCCCAAAAAAGGCAGCATTGACCGTTATAAAAGGAAACACTACCGTAAGACCCATTTTCATGGGGATCGCCCAGTCTGGGCGATGGGAAGCACTGCCCATCAGTGAATTGAAGCACTAACCATGACCTAGAAGGACAATAAGGCATCTCTATCCATCAGAGAGGGATACTCGATCTATCTTTTACTTAGTCCAAAAAAGGAAATACTAACCGTGATAAAAAGGCAGCACCTACCGTGACTTAGTCCCAAAAAGGCAGCACTAACCGTGATAAAAGGAAATACTACCAGTGAGACCCATTTTTCATGAGGATCGCTCAGTCCTGGACGATGGAAGCCTAACCATCAGCGAATGGAAGAACTAACCATGATCTTAAAGGGAAATAAGGCATCACTTAACATCAGAGGGATACTCAAGCCAATTTTTACTTAGTCCCAAAAAAGTAATACTAATCGTGATAAAAGGCATCACTAACCATGACTTAGTCCCAATATAGCAGCACTAACTATGATAAAAGGAAGCACTACTGGTGAGACCCATTTTTCTTGGGGATCACTCAGTCAAGGCGATGGAAGTACTACCATCACTGAAATGAAGAACTAACTATGACCTTGACTGACTAAATGGCATCACTAACCATCGGAGGGAAGCATTAGCGGTGAAACCCATTTTTTTTTTGGAACACTCAGTCTCATGTGTTGTCTTTCACATCTTCAGGGAATATCGATGCTTATAAGGCCCACATAACTTGGGCTTCTGTCTCAAGAGTTATTTTTTGGTGGTTTGGGGATGCTGCCCATCTTCCAAGGTATCGTAAGGGTAGTACCATGGGTAGAATCGCGATGGTCACCCAACCTGAGTCTTAAAATACCCGTGAGGGTTGGGAAAAAGCTGACATCAGGGCCCCACCCTATCTGATGACTTGTGTTAGTTTTGGGGATTGGTGGGACAAATCGGTGGACATAGGGCTGAATCTCAGTATATCATGCCGCACATGTCTCAGGACGATCACTAGCACAGAAGCATTCATACAAGGCTTATACTGGCCAATAATGAGCAAGACTACAAAGACTTTATCAGAAATGCTATAAGTGTTAAATCTACAACCAAGATATCAAAAGTCCACTTATTAACTTACATGTCAGTAATGGCCTCTAGCCATTTAAGAGATGGGCAATTGACCTCATTGGTCCATTTTACCTTATATTAGGAAACAAAAAGTTTGTCCTTGTAGCTACTACTACTTCACCAAATGGTCGAAGCCGTACCACTTTCTCATACTGACAAAAATGAGTAATCAAGTTCCTCTAGGAGTATATCACTCAATTTGGTTGTCCACAAATGATTAGATCAGATAATGGAAATAGTTCATCAGCAACAAAGTCCTCACTTTCCTTCGCAAGAACAAATCCAATTGAATACTTTGATACCTTACAATCTTCTGGGATGGCCAAGCCGAAGCTATCAATAAAAGCATCATGTGAGGATTACGAAAGTGCCTTGATGAAAGAATGGGAGATGGATCGATAAACTACTTAGATTTTATGGGCATAAACACACCCTCGAACATCCATTGGTTATATACCATTTATGATGGTATTCGGTACTGAGTTGTCATCCATTTAGACCTCGACCTCCCAACAGTAAGAAGACAAGTCACAATGAAGACAATGAGCTTGGACTTCACTATAATCTTATGGATCGATGAACTCGAGATCATGCCATCGTAAACTTGGGGCAATCCTATACACTCTAAGGAAAACATACAATAAGATGGTTAGAAGCGCAAATTCAGCATCGGTGACCTTGTACTTCGACGAATTCAAGTCGATACTCGACCAAGGAACTCAGGAAAATTATCAAAAAATTTGGAATGACCTTATTTTGTAAGTAACAAGAATGATAGTGGTACATACTGGTTTATTACTGAAATGAAGTACAATTCGAGTTCCCATGGAATACAACTCATCTAAAGATGTCTACAGATAAAAGTTGTAATCTATTTTATTTTTCCTCAAATAAACAAAGTTTTCTTTCCTATCATTACATCATATATTCTACACTTTTTCTTTTAACAAAACTGAAAAGTATTTGTCAAAATTAAGTTTCATTCCTTCGATAAAATAGATATCCAGTTAAAAGAAAACTTTTACACATTATTATTAATTCGACAATACATGATATGATTGTATTTTTCATCACAACTAGATATCTCATAAAGGAACATATCTGGCAAAATCTTTTAGTTGATAAAACCATCACATTGCCATATTCTCCATCAATTGAGATACTTTCCATAGGCAATATCTAACAACATCTCCAAAAGGATGACATACTTTTAATCATCTCGATAAACACTTAGCATATTTTTCTAAAAATCACACATCTCATTCGACTACTTATCCAATCACAAAACTTTAAAACATATGGTTCGATAAAATACTTAAAAAGTCAATTTATCAACATATTCAAAAATAGTCAAGGTCCAATCGACCACTAGTACAATATTTAAATTTAACAAAAAATAGATTAATTTAAACTGCTTTAGTTCTTGTTAGGAGGAGTCTGGGTAGCATCCTTCACTAGCACACCAGGAGTTAGCTCATCCAATACTTCCTCTTGCACTGCACCCTTACCCTCATTATCGGAGTTGACAAAACTCAACCAAGCTACAACAGCCAAGCATTTTGTAAAACTTCTTCCTCTCTTCCATTAATCAAACTCCCCAGCAAAATTGGCCTTATATACTTGAGAGGGTCAATGTTGATTCGATCGGCTTCTTCTTTAGATTCAGCAAAGATCTTGGCATGTTCTACCTCCATCAACCTTTTGGCAGATAAGATTCATTCACGAACATCATCCTCAAAATTCTACTTCTGAAGAGTCAAGGCCTCTTCCCATTCCTTCTCTAGATCAGTCCTAATCTGTGCAATCTCTTTTCTCTTCTCTCCTAGACACATCGTTTTGGTGTCAGCATTGGTAGCAAGGCTTCAACCTTCATCTTCTCTAATTTAATCTCCAGCTCCACCTTCTCAGCAGTCAGCTCCTTCTCAATGTTCTTAGAGACCATATGCTCATTAGCAAGGCTCTTCTTACCAAGCATCTGAGGCTTCACATCAAGAAGACGCCTCTTGATCTGCATTCGAGTATAACAATAAGACCTCGATAAAGGTACTAAAGCCATTAAACGAGTCATAGCATGAAAATTTATAACCTGGTGCATTGTACGGTGGCCTTCGATGAAGAAGGTTGACAAACTTTCAACTCCAATCAAGCAGTTGAAAAAATGTTCCTTCAAGGAGTGTTTCCCATAACATAGGACTCAATAGTCTGATGGGTCTCCTCGAAGGAACCTCCAAAGTTCCCACAATCCTTCGACCTGACATGGGAATCCATCTTCCGTGATGCAGCATTTTGCTGAGAAAAAATGGTCAACTTCGATGGTCAACCCACTGGAACAGTTAAAGTCCCAGACCCCACAATCTCAACATTCTCCCTTACTTGATGGGGGATTGTCGAGTCATCCTCTTCGATGAGGGGACAAAGGCAGCACGAAAATTGATAGCTCTCTTTCTCTTCTTGGTGAAGACCTACTTAGTAGGGACTCTCACTCTGCCGTAGCGGAGTCAGTGGTGTACCCACTAAGAGCAGGGTTATCGAGGGGTAGACTTGACTCAGCAGACCTCTTGCTCTTGGCCAACATTTTTCTGTCGATTAGGGGAACTTTAAAACCCTAGGTTCGAGATTAATTTAAACCAACTTCTCGAAAGAGCTCTTTGACTTTCTCTTGATCTGCTACAATCAAATCCACTCGCCCAAAGCAGTTAGCTTTTAGATGATTCAACCTACCTTTCACCTTCAAGCACTTCTCTGTGTCTTTTACAGCTGTAAAAACATAGATTTAATTCGAGCTTCAATAGAAATCAGTACTTCGAGAAATATCATATTCTACAACAACATAAACATTTTTACTAGTTACCTAAATAGAAACTTTTCAACTTTAGAGGCTCCCCAGGATCTTTTGGGTGGTCAAACTCATAATTACCCAAAACCAGTAGACGGTAGACAAATACTTCCCCTAGTCAAGACCATATCGTAGAATAAGGGTCTCTTGAGAAACTTGGTTAGGTATCTATTGCCAATTTTTTTAGAATTATCCTTTAATGTGTAATACACACAAGTCATTAACCAAAATAAACTTTTCCCCCTCTCCTTTAAACGGCCATTCAGCATATGTACCACCCTAAAAAGGTCGTATTCATTAGGATTAAACTGACCTGAGGCAACATCAAAGAAGTTTAAAAACTTCTTTTGGTCAGCTCGAAGAGGTAACTTTAACCCTATTAATTTGTTCTCTATGGACAAGGATCACATCCATCGGGAGTTCTTGGTCATTCATATCACCAAGATACCCCTCTAGCCTAGTGTCTTCAGGGATACCATATTTCTGTTTAAAATTTAATATTTCAATAGTCTCATCCGCATCCCCATAATACTCATCATCCAAAGCCAGGTCTAATTCTTCTTTAGACCTACCCCCTCCAAAGAACTCTTCTCGACCACTGGTCTGTGGCTTGTGTTTTACATCTGTTTTACTTCTATCATCATTAGACACTTCGAGAACCTTTTTTTCCAACCTTGCTCGATTCTCTTTAGAAATGTCCATACCTCTCTCCTCAACTCTAAAATTTCTACCCAAATCTTGTACACAGGCAGTCGCATCCAGTATTATGGGTTCTACATCGACAATACTTTCATAAATTTCCTCTACATTAGTATCAGGGCAATTAGCATTTTGAATCGATTCAGCCATTTTTTAATAAAACCTAAAAATCATATTCCCTTTTTAAGTTAGTTAAATGACATATATTACATATATGATCATTTGTTAGTATCGATACCGTTGTCGAGTATTACCTATCATTCTACTCTGTTCTATTTAGTATGATAATGTTGCATTAGTTATCGATGTGATTCTCACAAATTTTATAAAAGTCAAAACTTCGATATTATCATATTTCTAGAACTGATCAATTTACCTAATAATTTTCTCAAAGTTTTTCAGAAACTATATATTTCTCGAAGACATTTTGTCTGCCACCTAAATTCCCGCCAAAAAAGACTGAATTAAAATTTTTTGATTCTCCGTTATCTCCGGCTTGAGATAAGGCAATTTACGATGCAAATTTTGGCAAAATAGTTTGCCCCAAATCTCACACCTTACAAACACCCTATTCCCTCATAACTGCCCATAACCACACCATAATACCTACAATGCCAAAATTCCATTCTCTCTCCATATCACCAATACTTGGACTATACCCTTTTATCACAATACTCCATTGTCATTCACGGTACCTTAAATGCCTCAATAACACCCCCATTACATCCCAAAAAAGAAAAATTATATGAAAGCCCTTGAAGTGTTTTAATCAATTTATTCAGCAAAGCCTAACCATAACTCAAATTCCTTCATACATATTACTCATACAGGTATTAGTAACAATAGGTTTGAAAGAAATTAAATCATCATTACATACAACAAATCATCGTGTTAAATTCCACGAAACAGGAAAAAAAAATTAAAAAAACTAACCTTGAACTCGTACAGCTTTTAAATCATTCCTCTTTGCAAGTTTAGCTCTCTTGATGAGAACACCAATCTCCTCAGTACCAATTCTAGACAAAGGCACAAGAGCGGAGAACAACAAATCAGTAATCACCGAAAAATTTAGAAAAAGTGAAGTAAGAACAGTCGCCACCCATAAAAAAAGTGGAGGAAGTTTGGCCCCACACGACTTATCATCGTACCTCTTCACAACCCCTCGATTACCTTCCTATCATAATGTCTAGCATATCTCTTCTTGAACTCTCGAGCCCTTCGTCTCCTAAAGATTACAGGCTTTTGCACTGCGGGCCTAAACCATTTAGACACATCTCTACCTCCTCTATGTTATCTATCTTTACCAATACCATCCTAAAATTCATAAACAAAGTATGTACATATAATTCCGTTTACCTCAATAGATCACCAACAGGAATACACCGAGCCATTGTTCCTTGTACACCTACAACTATAGTCCTCATACTACTAAAAAAAATGATTTTTAGGGACCAGATATTAGAGACAGAGTAACATTTGTTTCAAATAATATCACATTCGGGATGGTTTTGATTTTGTCTCATATCATTTTTGTTTATGGGACAGAAAAAATTGCCACCGTCCATAATAGTATAATTTTAGGGACAGTTGGACATACCCGTCCCTAATTGTATAAGTTCAGGGATAGTGGGACGTAGCTGTCCCAAATATCTTATGTTTAGGGATGGGAAAAATCACCGCTAAAACTGAAAATAGAAAGTTTCAACTCAATTTTGTCTAATCAATCTCTCCTCGCGCAGTCCTTCTCCATATCAACTTAACTCAATATCCTCTCCACCGGAATCCTTCTCCCTCAACACTTTCCGACTGCTGAAACTTCTCAAAATCCTAATACAAATCTGATTTGTTGGTTGTTTCTTTTGGGTTTGCTGATTGTTGATATTTATTACTAATCTCTCTTACTTCACTCCAGGTTACATATTTGTTGATCTTTCTTACTGCTGTCGGGTTTGCTGATTTGTTGATCTCTTTTGATTCTCTCAGGTTTGCTTATTTGTTGATCCCAATTGCTGATCTCTATTATTCTCTTATAATTTTTTCAATTTCAAACTTTAATTTTTTTTCCTTCTAGAATTGCTAGGTTCAATGTATAGTATTTAATTTTTATGTTGTGATTGAACAATTCCTTTCTCATGATAGTTAATTCCCAATTGCTGACCTCACCTTACTCAGTAATCCAGCCTAATAAATGTAGTATAAAGGTGATGAAGTAAATTAACTACATTCCCTTTTGTACAATAATAAGAAAAGATTTCAAAGAACTGAATAAAATAGAGTAAAGAAGGTAGCTATCCTAGCTTTGTCTTTGGGCAAAAATATTGTCTGGCCGTATTTTCATGAAAACCAACGAAAAGTACAATCATTTTGGATCAAAATAGGAGAAGGAAATATCATGGAATTCTTTCTTTTGTGGTTTGGTTGGACCTTGAAAATGATAGAAATTATCTAAGAATATACTTATTTGCAATAAACATGTTTTTGCCAAGATTGTCTGAATCTTGATTTTCTCTTTATATTCTACCTTCTGAATTTTCTTAATCCATAATTTTCCCTTTTGATCCGCACTCAACAATTTTCTTCAAAATAATTTCATTTCCAATAGGTGTTACTTTGAGTCGTACATGTTCACTCTATTTTACTGAGGCTGAAGTTTAAAAGCATTTTCCACCTTCAAAATAATTAAAGACTTCATATACTTTCTTTCTTTTGTATAAATAAGTGTGATTTAAGTACCAAACTCTTCTTGATGTTAAAAATACATAACATATTATGAGCAACATACCTGTAAGTACTAAACGCTTCTTGATGTTAGAAATACAGAACATATTGTGAGCATCATACCTGGGTATAAACATTTATAGTTCAATACTAATGATCCTCCCAAAATCTTATCAAAGACACTCCTCCAAATGTCTGAATCTAGCTTTCTTTACTGGCTAATACCATGAACCTCATGCCAAAACACCAAATGCACCTACTTTCGTATGAGAGAAATAGTAGAAAAATGAAGATGAACTCAATGAAACTGTTGGCCCAATCCTTTACCAGTTACCATTTTATAAAGAGCTTCCTTAGGAGACACTAAACACATGGTCGTAGCCACCCTAGGATGCGCAATCTATTCAAAGTAAGCTTATAAATGTTTGTTATCCCTCAGAAAAAATTGGGATTCAAAGCTCCTCGACATGGTTCCAAAGATCTATGCATCCATGCTAGAAAAGATCTCTACAGATCTCATGTAGTATTTCCAATCCAACTTTGCCCCACATTTCTTTTTAACCTCTTCTTCTTCATCACCTTCTTTAACCTTTTAGCATCTCCCTAATTACCATTATCTGCGTATAAATTTGATATCAACAAGGAACTCCCAGCACTCTTAGGCTCGAGCTCAGACACATGCTTTGCAATTATTTCTTTAAGCTCAACATTTCCATGATTTCTACATGCCCCTAACAATGCTCCCCGCACAAACAAGTCAGGCTTGATGGCCATGTTTTTGATCAATTCGTAAGCCTCAACGGGCTCACCTGCTCAACCTATAAGATCCTCCAAGCATTCGCAGTGTTCCAACCTTGGTTTAATTCTATGCTCTTCACTCATCAAATGGAAAATATGTTGTCCAACATCAACCATTCCTACATGATAGTAAGTAGTGAGAATTTTTGTAAATGTTAAGTGATTTACTTTACATCCCTTCTTCTCCGTCATCTCATTGAATAACTTGATTCTTTCAATGTTATACCCATGATTTGCATATCCAAATATCATAAAGATCCATGTTATGGTATTTTTAGTGCTCATCTTCTTGAACAACATCTCAGCTACAAATATAGTATCGTACTTCGAATGTATGTCAATGAGAGCACTACTTACAAATACATCTTCTTTGATTCTTAAAGCCAATACATATCCATGATTCTCGTTTCTGCTTATCAAATCTTCCTTAGTCGAACAGGCACGCAACATACCACTAATTGTTTACGAGTTAGGCCTGATACCAACATTCACCATCTGCTTAAACATGTCGAACGCTTTATTATTACGAAAATCTCCTTTCCTTGTTATTTACTTTCATTGCTCTTATTATGCTTTTCATAATTTATTATATTTCTCAAATTATTAGTTACTTTAAAGTATAAACTCCAAATATATAAATATATTTTTTTTAATATTTTTTTCATTTGTTAAAATTAAATATATTTATGTGTTAAATTTTAGGTGATTAGCAAAACATTCTTGAAAATTTTAATATTGACAAGAATTGGATCTCACTTGATAGGAGTTCAAAGGAATACATTGATGGAGTTAAAATATTACCTTTGCTTATAAAAACAAGAATATTGAAACGTCGCATATCAATTGCATGTATAGTAAATCTATAAATCAGGTATACCACAATCAACAAACAATTCTAACTCACATAGAGTTGTATGGTTTTGAAAAGAGCTACAAGGATTAGATTTATCATGGGGACCCTTTTGGTGGTTTGTGTAACAATATTATGAAGCATGGCATGCTCGATCATGATATGTGTAATCCCCTAATTCCGTAAGCTCAAGATAGCTTAGAATTAGCTCTTACACCAATGTTCCTGTGAAAAAACTAATGTAAAGTAGGAAATGACACAAATTATTTAGCATGGAAAACCTATGAATAGCTAAAAATTAACGACCTCGAGTTGAGGGTTTTGTTAACATTAACTCTTATTGATTGAGGCTGATATCTTATTACAAGTGATCTCTCAAACTAGAAATATTTGATCTTCTAAATAAGAAATTTGTTATTTGCAAATCTCAAAAATCTAGTTTTCTTGGTGATTTCTTGTATATTTTCTTGGACCTTGTCTCTTCTGGAACTTTTTCCTTATATAGGCCTTGCCCGCAGTTCATTATGGTGTTGAAGCACATACTCCGAACAATAAGGGAAGTTAAGGTTGACTGAGTAGCTATTAAGTTTATGAGAGACTTGTATCTTTGACTTGTTCATACTTTTCTACTGTACTCGATCCATGTTCTACATTAGTTCGTGGTATAGGTATCGATGCTGATGCGTGAGTCTGATATGGAGGTAGTTTGAATTGGGTTAGGTCGAGGGATAGGTCCCTACAATCGCCCATTCGCAACAAAAGTCGCGAGTGGCTTTGGTTGAGAAAGAACCTGTTGAATTTGTGGTGTTGGAAGTTGCAAAGAAATGAGTAATTTAATGTTGATTTGACTGGGATGGAAAATGGGCATTTTTTTTATGGATGGATGTATTTGCATTGAATAATGATGGAAATATTGATGTACGTGATGTTTGGGGATATAAGAGTCGTTCAGTATTGAATGATGACTAATTTGGAAATGTACCTGCACATTAAATATGAGGGTTATATAAATGGTACCTGCACTGAGAATTTTGGCAAAGTACGTTGTGTTGAAAAATTCTCTGGGAGTCTAGATTGATAATGGTAAAGACCCAGATAATGGTTTATGAAGAGAAAGTTTCAGCAAAGATGTTGAAATTTAAGTTGAGATACTTCGGTGTCCAATCATTGGAGATGCCCCCCCCCCCTCATTCCCATTCCCCCGACGTATCAGGATATATCAGAATAAGAAGCAGCTGAAGCTGAAGATGATTTTTACTGTTTGTAGAGATTTTACTACGTTGTCTTGACAGGCGAGCAACATTGGAAGTGTCTCTGCATCCTTCTAGAGAATAAGGTTAAGGAGACAAATGCAGAGACCGGTGTAATTGTTAGGCAACTTTATAAATTGAATGGTATCATATCCTCCAAACTTTGATGTATTTAGTGAGTTTTGTAAATCCAAAGTTCTTATAGGGGGAAGATAGAACTTTGTAGAACATGTCGGTAGGCAGTTTAAAAGTTGTATAGTAGAATCTGGGGAAGAAAATTTCTTTCTATTGGTTGATTTATATATGGAGAAATTGGATAAGGGGCCAGATAAATCAATCTCCTTGAAGTTTTATGATGAAAATGTCCAGGGCGACCTGGAAGAGGGCTTCTATGTTACCTATCTTAGTTGGAGTATGGGTTGAGTTTTCCCCTTAGCAATCTTGCAAAAGGGATAATGAATATCATAGGGGCATGTCCTGCCCAGTTGAAGGGGAACATGTGAGAGGTAATAAATGTCTATGAAAGTTTGAATAAGTTGTAGGGGAGAATGAGGAGAGGAAAATATCTCCTGAAGATGTTTTGCAGTTTAATGGAGTAAAGAATTATTCTGCAAGTGGAGGAGTATATTTTTTTGTGAGCTTGACTCGACCTCCTTTCTTCGATCTAAATTTAGCAGGCCGAATATGGAATGATAATGCAATTTGGTTAAAAGGTGATTGCCTTCTGAGAGAAGATGAAGAAACAATGGATCTTTTGTATAGAACTGTGAAGAAAAGTGAGTGAAATAATGTATAATATCGAACAACTGAAATTTGAATGTTGTTCTATTGTTGATAATGTATTTTTATTAGACAAGTCCTTAGTCGAAGGTGAAGAAGAAGATATCCCTGTTAGATATGGTTGCTCAGGAAAGGGTTAAGCTCAAGGTCGTGCAGCAAGACCTCAGTATTAATCGAAATAAATGAGCTAAAAGCAGGTCCGGGAAAGTTTAAAAGTCCCAAGCATCAAGACTTATGACGGGTGTTGGTGGCAGCAAAAAGAGGGGAGCAGATGGAGAGAGACGAGTGGCTTTTCCAAAAGCCTCTTGAGTGGATTTACGGATGTGCCGAATTCTACCACATCGAACAAGCTAGCTCGTGCATTTCTGAAGATGAAGATGTTGAAGCATGGCTCGACCTCTGGAACCCCTGGGTGTGGTGAGGTCAAGGAAGAGACAAAAAAGAGATGGGTTGACCCTTCTTCAGAACTGATTGGGGCAAAGGTTACAGAAAATTAACCTGCTGAAGACGGGTTGAAAGTTATGGAGAATAGGGCAACGCTTGCAGCACGTAATACTGTGGAGGAGATGAGCAAGGTAGTAATTTCAATGATTTGAATGTTTTTTGAATAGTAATTTGAGCCTAAAATGTGTTTGATTTGTTTTTGCAGGTTGCTCGCTTGATGAAGGGGATCTTCCTCGGGATCGAGGAGGAAAAAACCGTGCCCGAGAGTAGGAAGGCAGAGCTCGAGAAGGAGGTAGCCTGATTAAATTTTGATTTGGTTCAGGAATGGAAGCGACTGAATTCTGTGAAGGCTGCGGAAGAGGTAAAGATTCGCAAACTAGCAAAAAAAAGAGGAAGAATCTAGAAGAGGTGGTATTTCAGCGTGATTGACTTGGGCGCCACCTCCTTGAAATGGGATACTCCAAAGCTGAGGTGAATGACATTATGGAAGATACCTATGTTGATGAGGAGGAGGATGAAGCTGATGGGGCCAGAGTTGTACGAGGGTTGGATGGTCTCTCTCCCCAAACTGAGCTAGAAAACCAAGTGGATAATATTGCAGGCCCAGAGAATGAGATGGTAGAGTGAAATTGCTGACTCTTTGGTTATATGATTATGGGGGGTTTGTGAACTGTAACTGAATGGATCAATGTAGGCTAAGTGATGTTTGTAAACCTTGTTTGTAGAAACATAAGGATATGTGCCACAGAATAAAAGAATTAGATAATAAGCTTACCAAGGAGAAAGACGCCCTAGCGTCCCTGTTAACTTCATAAGCAAAGCTACAGGCTAGAAAAGAGCAAGGGATATTTGACTTATATATTGCATTACTCTAGAGCTATAAAGTAAAAATTATAGCATAGAGACAGGCCAAAAATGTACTAATAGTTTAGGGGCAATGGTACCCAATTGTGTATAGATAATATCAAACTGCTGAAAAAGTTAGAACATAGAAAATGTGTACCTTGAAATTGGAAGTATGTGCTACTGTAATTGAACTTGGATCATATTTCGACCTTAAGTTTAGAAGCAATTTTACTTAGTAGATGTCAAAAAATAGAAATTTGTTAGAAATAAGATTCTTGTATGTATTGAATGAGTGTTCTTGAATCGAACTTGATGTATTGTATCTGTGATGTATAGGTCAAACTGGAGTCAGCTCGCTTGAGCGAAGAAGATACACACCAATATAACCAAGAGTTTGCAATAGAGTTTAATAGAATGAGGAAGGAAAATATAGATAGGGAAGATCAACACGTAAAGGTACATTTCAAGTTCGTTGAGGCAACACAAATTATTAATGACCTCACTCGGAAGATCGAGGAGAAGAATGCCGATATTAGTAAGGGGTAAAAAGAGTTTGCGAAGACAAAGGCAGAGACAGCGAAGCTCAAAAGCTAGAATGATGCACTGATGGTAAAGAATAAGAAGGCAGGCATGGCTCGATACCTTATCCAGGCTTTAGAAATGTCAGGGAAAGAGTTAAGCCATTTTGTGGCCAGTCTAAAGGACCAATTGATCAGCAAAACGAACGAACAAGAATAAAATGATTAAAAAAGATAGCAACCTGAGGAGAGCTCGAGATGACCTATCTAACTCCAAAATTGCAGTTGAGCAGTTAACTGCTATTTTACTTGATAAAGATATTAAGTTTCGGCTGGTGCAAAGAAAATATGATGAGCTGAATGAGAGGGTGGCACAATTGAGGACCGATTTGACTCTGTCCAATCCGCGCGTTAAAAATGTCGAGGCTGGAGAACACTCAAGGAAGAATATGGGTGATATCAGGGTCTCTATTATTCAAGGGGATATTGTTAGCCTATCAGATTGAATCAGAGAGTTGGAGGGAAATGTAGTTCAAACTCAAGGTCACGTACAAAAAGGAAATGGGGGGTTAAGGGAGTGCCAAGGTAAGTTGGATGCTGCTCATGTTAGGGAACATGAGTTATAACGGGTGATTAGAAGTAAGGATATTTTAATAAAAAAATAAGATGATTTGTTAAAGAAATCTCCTGTTGGGGTAGGTGTAGATAGGGAGCTAAGGAACTTCATGCTCAGGTGGCAGAATTAAGGATGATGAACTAGGCTGAGTCAGATAAAGTAGTTGAGAAGGCGAGGGAGCTTATTAATCTAATTTCCCGCCCAGATAGTCGCATGAAATGGGCATAAAGCACGGTACAAGAAGCTGTAAGAGTGCCTTTAGAAAGTGAGAGTAAATTATTCCAAGGCAGTTATGCTCGAAGTATCGTGCTCAGAGATACTAATGACAATTATTGCCTATTTTATTGAGGTGGTAAGAAGGCTTAAGTTAGAGAAAGATACCTTGCACGACTGTTTGTCGGATAGAGGATGCATTTGCAGAGGTGATGTAGATCGAGGAACCTATATGAACTTAATGAAAATGGAGTTAGGTTCTTGACCTTCAAAATTGGTAGAGCAAGGCAGGATTTCTGTAACTGCTCGAGCTCAAGATTTTATGGCTGATTTTCCTCCTGCTGTAGGGAAAAGCATTGTTGGCCTCCCATCAGCAGAGAAAAATCATTTGTAGTGGTTGTATATGTAACCTATAAAAGTATCAGCCACAGACATATTGAGAGATAAAAGCTAGTTTTTTCTTTGCTTTATCTTATGTCTGGTAGTGTTTTTTGATTAAAAACTAGTATTACCTTTGTTTTAATGTAGAGTATGTATAGAGTTCGATTGAAAGCTTATTTTACTTATGCTTTAATTTGTTTAATTGTCACAGCCATATTGAGAGATGAAAGCTAGTTTGACTTTTGCTTTATCTTATGTTTGGTAAAGTTATTTAATTAAAAACTTGCATTACCATCGCTTTAATCGTAGAGTATGTATAGAACTTGATTGAAAGCTAGTTTTACCTTTGCTTTAATCGGTATAATTGTCGCAACCATATTAAGAGATGATAGTTTGACATTTTCTTTATCTTATGTCTGGTAGAGTTCTTTGATTAAAAAGTAGCATTACTATCATTTTAATTGTAGAGTATGTATAGAGTACGATTGAAAGCTAGCTTTACCTTTGCTTTAACCGGAATATAGGTCGATTAAAAGCTAGTATTACTTTAGCTTTAGTCTATGTATTGTCTACCTAAGTAGAAAGTAATGTGGGAAAAAACTTGGAAGTTTTCATTAAATAAAATAGAATGTACATTACTGGAGATGAAATCTCACTTTTGGAATAAAAAGAACAAGATTTTGAAGTAGAAAAGTGAGGGACGTAACGATAGTACCGTTTTAGTTGCCTAGTATTCCATGGAGTTGGGATTCAAACTCCTTGCTCAGTCATGAGATAATATGATCCCAGACCATTTAGACCAGTGATTAGGACTAGACCCTCCTATTTTTTTCCAGTTTCTCGGCATGAACCTCTTTTCTGAGTAACGAAATTTCTCTGAGGACGAGATCATTGATTTGAAATGTATGGCTTCAGACTCATCTATTGTATGAACTGACCAACATATGGTGATATCGACCTAGGTTGGCAATAGCGCATTCCCTAGTTTCCTCAATCCAATACATATTGCAGAACAATTTGAACTAATTATCTTTGTCGGTAAGCTCCTGATCTTTAACTTGATGATGGTATTTTATTGGAATGACAACTTCTGTGCCATAGGCGTGGAGGAATGGGGTACAGCCGGTTGATTGACGTGGAGTGATACGGTAAGCCTATAAGACATAAGGGAGTTCTTATATCCAGTTTCCTTTTTTTTTATGAGTGAAGCCTTTCCTTGATTCCATCCACGATGGTTTTGTTGGGGATTTTGGCTTGATCATTGCCTTGAGGGTAGTATGGATTAGATGGTGAGTGGATAATGTTGTGTTTTATGAGGAAAGCTAAGACTTTTTCTCCATTTAATTGTGTCTTATTATCGATTCAAATCAGGTGGGGGCATCCAAACCAAGTGATGATGTGCTCCTAGATAAAAGAGGTGACCTCTTCATCTCTAGTTTGACAGAGTAGAACTGCTTCTACCCATTTTATAGAATAATCTATAGCCATGAGTTGGTATTTTCAGTTACCTAGAGTATTAAAAAATTCTCCGACGAGATCGAGTGCCCACCGCTTGATTGGCCAGAACATCTTGCTTGCATGTAATTCGAGCGCAGGGGCATGGATCATGTGTTCATGTCGTTGACATGTATCGCATTTGTGTGAGTACGCTTTTGCTTGCTTGCGCAAGCTTGGCCAAAATATTTCTTGTATAATGGATCTATTAGCAAGAAATTGACCCACGGCATGGGTGTCGTAAGTTCCTTCATGTAAATCTTTAAATAATTTGCCTGCTTTCTTCCTGGATAGGCACTTAAGATAAGGCCCCATGACTGAACGGCGATACATAAAACCCTTTTAAACTGTATAGCACTTCAAATTTTCAATTAACTGTCGGCGCTCTTACGAATCTATTTGAAGGAGCCCGTCGCATTCGTTCTTTGAGCCGAGGTAGACAATAAATGGCTTTCGTCATTCGTCGTCTTTCTCTTCATCACCCCCAGTGTTGATCATGCATACTGAATGTCGATCAATGTTGGGGTTAATATCACTTTGATCTGGAGATATCTAGCTTCTATACCCAAGACCCCGACTAGATAAGCCAAGGAATTGGCATGTCTGCTTTTACCCTGAGGAAGATAATCAAGAGTTACTTTCTCAAGCTGGCTCATTCTATCAGTAACGAGGGTTGCATATTCGATTATCTTACTATTCTTCTTGTATTGCTCAGAGTAATGGTGAACGATGAGTAGAAAATATGTACATACTGAGAGCCCTGGGACGTCGAGCTCAATTGCGAAGTCGAGTCCATAAATGAGAGCTTTGTATTCGGTGACATTGTTGGAAGCTTCAAAATCTAAGCAGAATGATTTCTTGATTTTTTCATTGGAAGGGGTAATTAATACGATTCCAATTCTTGAACCTGCGGGTCCTGCTGAACCATCTGTAAGAAGTCTCTACCCTTTCCTTATAACCCATTCAGCTCGTTCATCAAATGCTTTGGTAGGTGGATCTTCTGAAATTTCTTCTGCGAGGTCAGGATCATGCTCCTTCCAAGCGGGATCTTCCACTGGGAAATTGGCAACGGCCTGACCCTTTTCTGAATGTTGTTGTTCAAACTTGATATCATGTTTTCTGAATGTCGGTAACGAGGAGCACCCAGACCCACGACCCTGAAGGGATAGCCTAAGAATTTCCTAGGGTACGTGAGTATGGATGCTCCTAGGTCAAATCCCCCCTATAAATAGGGTGGAAAGGATAAACCAAAAGGATTATCTTCTTCTTCTTCCTTATTCTTCAAGCATTCTACTCTTCCTTAACGATCTCGAATGCAACTACAGAGACAGAGAGAACCCGGAGAGAGTTGGGCGGTGCCCTCCTCCGGCACAGTATCAAGCCTAATCTATCAAACGATTATTGTATCTCCTAGTAAAACAAGGAGACTACAATTGGTGTCATCTGCGTTCCCCACCAAAGCATCTTCCGGGCAATGATGGTGGCTTCCACCCGCAATCTATCCTAAGAACAAGCCATGGCCGAGATGAGAGCGGTGTTGGCGCAGCTGCAGGAGCAGATGTCCACAAATGATGACCAAATATGACAACTCCAGCTTACCAACAATACTCTACGTGAAACCCTAGTTGCTAATACTCATCCGCCACAAGGCAGTCTGGTGACCTCCGCGTCTGTAAGCGAGTCGACCCCACACGAACCAACTCGTGGGGATGAAGCAAATCTTAATTCTGCAGTTGGGACCTTGATAACACCAGTTTACCAACCCCACGCAGCACCTCGAGGACTAGCTATGCCTCCGCACCCCACGATTCACCATGGTACGGGCCCACCGCAGTATTGACCGGCTTACCAGCTCAGCCATAATGACCCACACCTTCCCGATCGATTTGCTCCCCAGCTTCACGACCACCGAGTACTAACTCCCATTCTGGATTACGGTGCATGCTATGGCGATAATCGTGGAGAACAGTCACCATGGCATCCCCCTTATTGTCCTGATGACCCCTCCTACCCACACGGCCACGACTATCACCCCCAATACGATTGGAACCACACGTACAACGAGAGGTTTTACGACCGATACCCAGGAATACCCTTGTCGGGACCGACCTATGTCCAAAACAATGAGAACCATTTTGACAATTTATCAACCAAAGGATAAACCATTAACAGAGGGGTCAGGGAACCCACGACCAAAAACCGCTAACAACAGAATCCGTGGAGACACTTATCTGGACAATACAAGGCGCAAACCCAACTAGACAGTTAACCATGGAGACGCTCTACCAGATCCACAATATACCTTTCACCGCGGCCATACGTACTTACGTACTAGGCCAAAGTTACTCTCGACCAAAAATAGAGGCCTTCACCGGTTGCCTAGATCCCGGGGCAGCACCTATCCAAGTTTTAGTACATAATCGACCTACAGCATTAAACATATGAACACATGTGTAGTCTATTCCTCTCGACCTTGTCTGACGGGGCCATCGTATGGTTTTAGAGTCTCAATCCCAATTCTATATCCACGCTCGAACAACTCTCGTTGGCATTCATCGAGAAGTACCTCTACAACCAGCAGTCAAAGAAACAGTTGGCGGAGCTGTTCTCACTGAAACAACAAATTGGCAAAACTATTGAATCTTTCCTAGCAAGGTTCAAAAGCGATCTCACCCTCATAGAATGGGTTGATGCGTCAACATCATGCCTCACCTTCATGGGCGCCTATCTCCCCAGTTCTAAGCTGCGCGAGGCCCTGCATAGAAAATGTCCCAAGCCCTCGAGCACCGCTATGAAATGGTCCGTAAATATCATAACGTAGAAGTGGACAACTGTGCCTCTACCTTGCAAACAGCCGCCCTCCTGAGCACCGTATCCGCACCTGCGCCGGTAGTACGTTCTGAGGCACCCAAACACTTATGGGATTGCCAAGAAGATCCAAACGATGACAGGAATAAACGGCGCACAGATCGGGACCCACAAAATAATACATAAACACCCTGGGATGGATGATAGAGAACCACCCGATGGGAACGTTATCCTCCCAGTGACCTAGACATTTCTCGAGTGGACCTACTCCTCGCTGTCAAGAATGACCCCGAGTTCAAAAAACCTTGCAACAAGCCTGACCGACCTGGTCGCCCTTACTGCGCACATCACGAGATACATGACCATACAACCGAGGAATGTTACGACCTCATCAATATGACTGAGACTTGGTTCTGCCTCGGCCACTATACACGTTACCTGAAAGGACCAATCCCACCCACTAACAGAACGCCTCACCCCACCTTTGACCAACCCGGAACAAACATACGGGTACCAGAACATTTAGCAGTATGTGAGATGCTATTGGGCGACCTCAACCAAGCTCCTTCATGGCATTCTGTCTCCAATTCAACGAGGCAATGTTATCGCCTCACCGAGAAGTAGCAAATAGCTCACGGTATTGAAGCAGCTACTTGCCCTTTGCCAGAACATGCCATCTACTTCACCGATCAAAACCTTGGCACAGTTTCTCATCCTCATGACGACGCCCTCGTTATTTAGATCGTCATAGGTGGCATAATCATTAAGATAATGTTGGTCGACTCCGATAGTGGCGTGAACATCCTTTACTATGATGCCTATCGCAACATGAATATGAAAAACTACCTTGCACCCTCCAAATTAGAGATTTCTTACTTTAACAGGTCCACTGAACGAGCCATGGGAGAGCTCGTCACTCAGGTGCAAGCAGGCCCGGTTGTGGTACCTAAAACTTTTATCGTTATCAACAATCCTACAGTGTACTATAATGAAATTCTAGAACCAGGCTGGATTTACGCCATAAAGGCTATCCCCTCCACCTACCACCAGGTAATATGTTTCCCAACAAAGTTTGGCCCCTATCAGATATGAGGCTACCAGGTCGTAGCCCATGTCTGCTACGCCAACTCATTACAAAACTTAATCAATCAAAAGAATACCAAAAAAAAAGCATATCGAGGGAAAGGATTAGCAGCGAACAGTGTTCGAGCCCATGGCGGTGGACTCGTCCCCCGTTCCTCGCCACCTGGATAAGGCAATACTCCTAGATGCAGTACATGACCAGAACTATGCCATTATAAGTACGTTCAGCAAATCATGGACCCCGCCTCTTGTAGAGCCAGTCGTTCCAATTGACATCAATGGCCCCATGAAAACACCATATATTGGTTCCTTCTTAACAGGTGACGAGCGAGCGGGCCTCATCATACTCCTCGGCAGTTCAAAGATATCTTCATTTGGCCCTTCAACGAAATGCCAGGCATAGACCTCGTATTAGCCTGTCATCATTTACATGTTCATGAAAAGGCCATCCCCGTCAACCAGAAACCTCGCCGAACAGCACCGCAGTTACGCGGGGCTATTAATGGCGAGATCCAAAAGTTGTTACACGTAGGTTTTATAAGACCCGTTAACATCCCACGCTGGGTAGCAAACGTGGTCGCGGTACCGAAGATGAATAGGAAAACCCCAGTGTACATCGATTTTACCGACCTCAACCAACACTGCCCAAAAGATAGTTTTCCTATGCCCCTCATTACCAGACTAGTCGATTCCACGGCCGGCCACGAGCGATTGTCATTCATGAACGGCTACTTAGGATATAACCAAATACCATTAGCAGTGGAAGATCAAGAATACACGTCCTTCACCGCATAATAGAACCTGAAGAATGCGGGATCCACTTACCAACACCTCGTAACCACCAACAGTTGGGCAAAATAGTTGAGGTCTATATCGGTGACATGGTAGTCAAAAACAGACTGAGCACTGATCACCTTAGAGACCTCGAGAAAGTCTTCACAAAGGTACGGCCTTAAAAGATATGTCTTAACCCAGAGAAGTACAGTTTTGACTTCTCCTCGGGAAAGTTCCTCGGACATCTCATCACCCAACGTGGAATCAAGGATAACCCTAATCAAATCCGTACTCTCGCCTGTATGCCCTCACCATGAACGTTAAAGCAAGTACAAGCCCTCGTTGGAGAAATTACAGCTCTTGGACGTTTCATTTATAAAGCTTCCTACAAATGCCGCCTATTATTTCAATGCATTCGAGAAAATAAAAAATTCCAATCGAACGATGAATGCGAGATGGCCTTTCAAAACATGTTGTATTACTTAGCCACACCATACATCCTCAGTGCCCCCACCAAGCACGAGTTACTGGGTTTGTACCTTGGCAATACAAATGAATCCATCAGCGCGGTCCTTGTACGTACAATAAACAGAGCTGAGAAGCCAGTATATTTTGCCAGTAAAACCCTCATGGGAGTAGAACTGCGGTACTGCACTGTGGAGAAACTGCCCTTGCCCTGGTATATGCCTCACAAAAACTATGACCATATTTCCAGACATACAAAATCAAGGTCATCACCACCCAACCACTACGCGAGATTTTTGCGGAGAAGGATAAAATACGCCGGATCACAAAAAGGGCAATTACACTAGGAGAATTTTACATCCGGTACGAACTACGAGTCTCAATTAAAGGACAGGCAATGGTCGACTTCCTCGCAGACCTCCCCATAGATGATGACAACTGGTACAATAACGAGGAGGATGACCTCGACACCCACATCGATGTAGACGAGCTAGCATATACTAAGGGATGGCGGCTATACACTAACGGGTCCATCAACGCTGGTGACTCCAGTCTTGGCATAGTGTTAGTTACTCCCACCAATGAGAAAATCGAGAAAGCCATACGGGTCAATTTCCCCCTTAGTAGCAACGAGGCTGAATACGAGGCATTATTAGGTGGAGTAGAAATAGCGTTGGCCCTGGGCGTGGAAGAGCTCTTCATCTTTACCGACTCGCAGCTAGTTGTTAACCGGCATAGCGGGACGTTCCAGGCCAACGGCAGAATGGTCGGCTACATGGAAACCTTAAAACAGTGACTAAGCAAGTTCCGCAAGGTCTACCTCGAACATATCCACCACAAAGAGAATAGATACTCGGACGCCCTCGTGTATCTAGCAAGAATTATCAGCGACAAACTCCGCGTAATCCAGATTGATATCCTTGATAGACCGAGTATTACCTTAAACCCAATACCGGCCATGCAAACTGACCTACTCGTTCCCCCCGACTGGTGCCAACCTCCCCTTGACTTCCTCGGGGAAAACCTCATCCTTCCTGAAGAGCGATTCAACGGCTAAGAGCATCCGCAACAGAGACCGTAAATATATGATAGTTAATGACGAACTCTTACATACAAGCCTATATGCACCGTATCTCACTTGTATCGCTGGTGAGCGAGTCAATACCGTCATTGCATAAATCTATGACGGTGTCTGCGGTGCACACACAGCGGGTCATTCCATGGAGGACCATGCTCGGACTCAAGGACTGTACTGGCCAACTATGCGACAAGATTTAATAACATATGCCCAAAAATGTGACAAATGTCAATTTCACGGGCACATAATCCACGCAGTAGCCATCGACCTCCAAACAGTCTCCATCCCGTGGCCATTTCCAAAATGGGGACTTGATATCGTCGGGGCTCTCCCTATGGCGAGCGGGAGATACCAATGGCTACTGGTTGCAACGGACTATTTTACTAAATGGGTCGAGGCGATACCCCTCCCTCGGATTAGGGAGGAAGAGGTCATCACGTTCCTATGGGAACACATCATCACAAGGTTCGGCGTCCCTGCAATACTGATTTCGTATGACCTTATCATATAAAAATCCTCCCTTCAAGCCCCAGATACCCCCAAGGAAATGGACAAGCTGAGTCTACTAACATAACCATAATCGATGGCATCAGTAAATGATTGGGCATGGTAAAGGATTGCTGGGTGGATGAGCTACCCTACATTTTGTAGTCCTACCGAACGACCCCTCGAAAAAGTATGGGCTTCACACCGTTTATGCTCACTTACGACTTTGAATCAGTACTCCCAACTGAAGTTATCGCTAATGCACTACTTGCTAAGAACCTCGACATTATTGATGAAACCAGGGAAGAAGCTTCTTCCTAGATACTACGGTATCAAGAGACAATGAAAAGAAGCTATCATAAGCGAGTAAGCCCTCGGGAGTTCTGCGAAGGCGACTACGTCATGAAAAAAGTCTTTCCAGCAGCTCACAATCATAACAAGGGTAAACTGTAGCCTAACTGGGAAGGCCCTTATCTCATATCCCGCGTCGCCAATGGTAACGCATACTACCTACTCTACAGCGACGAAGAGGAACTCAAATTCCCCTGGAATGCCATGAACCTTCGCAAATGGGTCCATTAGAAATACCGCACATGTACATGATCACTCGTACTCAATATATTTTAAGTTTCAATATCACAATCCCAAACGTAGTTCGCAGTTATATAATCACTCATCCACAAAGAGATGAAAATTGTTTTATAAAATGAAATCATGTAACTGGGGGCGCCCTTGAAATAGGTCATCCTCACAAAATACAAAAGTCGAGGTGTCCTTGAAGTAGGTCGCCCTCGCACAATAAGAAAGTCATTTTTAGACATAAAAATGAAATAACGTAACTGGGGGCATCCTTGAAGTAGGTCATCCTTGTAAAGTACGAAAGTCGAGGTATTATTTGAAGTAGGTTGCCCTCGCACAATATAAAAGTTATTTTTTGACGTAAGAGAAAAATAACGTAACTGAGGGCGTCCTTGAAGTAGGTCATCCTCACAAAGAACAAAAGTTGTGGTGTCCTTGGAGTAGGCCGCCCTCGCAAAATATGAAAATTGTTTTTTGATGCAAGAACAAAATTAGGTAACTAGGGGCGTCCTTGAAGTAGGTCGCCTTCGCGCAATACGAAAGTCATTTTTTGACATAAGAACAGAACAATGTAACTAGGGGCCCGTTGCAAAGTATGAAAGTAGATTATCCTCGCAAAGTATGAAAGTTGAGGTGTCCTTGAAGTAGGCTGCCCTCGCACAATACAAAAGTCGTTTTTTGACGTAAGCAAAAAATAACGTAACTAGGGGCGTCCTTGAAGTAGGTCGTCCTTGCAAAGTACGAAAGTCGAGGTGTCCTTGAAGTAGGCCGCCCTCGCAAAATATGAAAATCATTTTTTGACGTAAGAAAAAAATCACGTAACTAAGGGCATCCTTGAAGTAGGCCATCCTCGCAAAGTACAAAAGTTGAGGTGTCCTTGAAGTAGGCAGCCCTCGCACAATACAAAAATCATTTTTGGACGTAAGAATGAAATAACGTAACTGGGGGCGTCCTTGAAGTAGGCCATCTTCGCAAAGTACGAAAGTCAAGGTGTCCTTGAAGTAGGCCGCTCTCATAAAATATGAAAGTCATTTTTTAATGTAAGAACAAAATCACATAACTGGGGGCGTCCTTGAAGTAGGCCATCCTCGCATAGTATGAGAGTCGAGGTGTCCCTGAAGTAGGCCGCCTTCGCACAATATGACAGTCGTTTTTTGATGTTGAAACAAAATCACATAACTGGAGACATCCGTGAAGTAGGTCGTCCCCGCAAGTATGAAAGTCAAGATGTCTTAGAAGTATGCCACCCTCGCAGATTGAAAAAAGTGTTGGCAACGGACCTGGTCGCTTGTGCGGCCAATATGACTTAGTCCAACGAGGACTACTTAAAAAGTGTTGGTGGGCACTTCGCGCCTAGCTCAACAAACTTGGTCGCCTGAACAGCCAATATGACTTTGTCTAACGAAACTACTTAAAAAGTTTTTGTGGACACTTCGCGCCTAGCTCAATGGACCTGGTCGCCTGTATAACCAGCGTGATATAGTTCTACGAGGACTAAAAATAAGTTTTGGCAAACAATTCGCGCCTAGCTCAACGAACCTGGTCGCTTTTACGACCTACACGAGCTAGCCCAAAGAGGACTGCTTAGGACTGCCTAAGACAATTTTTGACGAAACCTTCGCACTTCACAAAGAAGACCTAGTCGTTTGAACAACCAATGGTCGTCTAAACAAGGAATATTTAAAAAAAACCGTCAGGCAAGTTGCCGCTAATTAATAAACATAACGACTATGGCATATATTATTTATCGCCGGATATAATTTTGAAGTAGAAGACAATTCAAGTCCCTACAAATTTCTAGCAGGATAACTGGTAGACAGGACCAAACATAACATAAAAAAACTTGATTTATAATAAATACATCAGAAACAACACGGACACGACCTCTCCCATATTTTGTAGCCCAGTCCCTTGCAACTAGCCGCTCTAACATCCTCCTCGGCCATCACGCGCAACACAACTTCACGGCTTACATAATTCTACACTTGGTCTTGCAAAATAAGGTACCAGAACTACCATTTTTCCTATGTCTTCCTCTCAGGCATGGGAAGGGTAGACGGCTCGATATAAGTTCGAACTAATGGCCTCCCAGCAATCCCACGCTCGCGAAAGTAAAATTTACTATAAAACTCTATCCAAATGGTTACCCACACTTCGAACCTTGCCTTTGACCGCGTCTGCATCTTTCTCCCCTCGACGTTTGGCCTTCCGATTCCAAGCTCTAATGATAAATTCCAAGTTCTCCTCCTATAGGTTTGTTGAGGTGCAATGGCATCTCTCTCTCACAAACCTATATATATATATATACAAGGCCATTCCACAAGTCTCATTAATTGCCTTGGAGAAATCCATGAGCCATCCCCCTCATTATTTACACCACCCACGTCCCCCCAAATGGCCTCACTCACTACCCCTTGGAACTCATAATCAGCATTAATAATAGACATGATGTTTCGTCTACATTAATCCCTCACTACGTGGCCAATACGAGATCATCATAAGGAGAACACTCCCACGTCGTCGTTAATATGATAATACTAAAAATATATCAGCATAAATATATCAAGCAACACAACAAGTTTAGCAATAAAGTTTTATAGACAAAGGCTCCACGAGCATCATAAGTTTACAACAAACAAAGGCTCCACGAGCATCACAAGTTTACATACCAAAAATACCAAGTTATAAAAGCTTAAAGTCTTTCACGCCCTCCTCACGACGGGCACTATAAAACGACCACACCATTCACGCGGGGGGTTGGGCAGCGGTCACCCACTCCTCCTCCTCATGTTGCGCCTCCTCTTCAGGGGTAATATCCATCTTTCCCCCGATAGGCAGAGGACCTTGACGTTCAGAATATCCCAGATGACGCAACTCTGGTACGTCTTGCGTTTGTCACAATACTAGCAACGGTGGAGACAACGTATCCACCCCCCACTTCATGGATAAGCGAAACTCCTCTTCTAAATGGGAGTTTCCCTCTTCCAGCTCGGCAACACGGCCTTGCAACCCATCCGCCACATGCTTCGTTCCTGCCAACTCCTCATGAAGGTCCTTCTCACTCGTTTCCTTCTTTAGCGATAGAGACCTCAGCCGTCCATGGGTTACCTCCAGGTCACCCTCGACTGCAAGCTTCTCGTCAGTCAGCGCTTTTACTCGCTCTTCGAGCCCAACGGTCATGCTCGCTACGTAATCCGCTAGCTCATGATGAAGAGCCTCCATTACAACCTCCTTCAGCGCTGCCTTCATTTCCTCAAGTTAAAATTCTAGCACGGCATTACAGCTGGCGAGGTTATCGGCCCGGTGTAACGAGGCCTCAAACGTAAGGGTACCATGCATAAAATAAACCATAAGATTTATTATTCCTCATAAGTTTGACGATAACAGACGTATAACCAATACAGTAACAACTTACTCGAACAGCTGCCACGACCGCTGCACGACGAGCCCGAGGATCATCCAGCGCCCCAGCAAGACATCTTTTTTCCTTCTCCTTGTAAGGGGTACTCTGCACTTCTCCATCTAGAAAAATGCCCCCGAAAAGTTTGTCGCTTCCTGCCGAATGTGCCCCTTCCTCCACCTAGGAATGAGACAATAGCTCTTTTTCCTTACCTCGCAACTGGCCTGGATATTCGTCCAAAAGCACGACAGTTACTGACCTCTACCACTTTGCGACTGGGGCATTCTCTGTGTGACTACTGAACCCCCGCAGCCCAGGGCCCCGCCCAGTGATATGAGACGCAGCAACGTTTGGGCCGGACACATCCTTTCCCCTTGCACTTAGGAATCTCGGCTTCATCCCAGCACTTTCCACTGACTTATAACTGTGCACACTTTCCACAGAATAAGTATTGCTCACGGAATGGGTACAAGGCTCGTTATACTTGCTCGCTGACCAGTATTTGTCGGAGTCAAACTTCCCGTCTAGAATATTCGTCAACACTTGGCACTCTTTATTTTTATGACCAAGCACGCGCAAACAGGACGTTTTATAAGATACCTTCGCAAGCGTCACACCTGTTGAATAATGAGCAATCATTTAGTCCATGAATAGCAAACGCTCGCACACAACTTTTACAAATTATATCAAGGAACATATACTTCGTATTAAACACCTTATGATGTAAACGACGGTTAGGCCCGTTGCCGTAATCAAAGCCCCCGTCACCCGGATCAGATGCCGATACCAATAATTCCCACTCATCGGCAACCTAAAAATCTTCAGCTCACCCGATTTACGAGCTATATAATATCAATGCCTCCACTCAGGCGCACAGGTACGCATGATTCTCTGACACCGTGGGCCTGCATCGCCCTCCTTACCCTGGGTCGCTTTACCTATGACCTTTATCGCCTTGGCCGAAGTCCGAGTTTGTCAACCCTCCCGCCCCGCTCGTGCTCGTGAACGAGTAACACGAGGAGAAGCCAGCTCTTCTATCACCTCGGCCCCATCACATTCTGCCCCCGTTCCCTCAGGAATAACATCCCATTAATGCGGACATTGTCCTTATTGTAAGCGACCATTATGTCCCCATAACCTACGTTCCAACGAGGAGGCACCGACTGATTAATCAGCCGCCATCCCGTCATCACCCGATAAAAATTACCATTCATTTGCCCTGGGGCGCTCCAAAACGAGTTTAGACATTTTTTGGTCAAATCATCTAAGGGAAACCTCAACCCCATGTCAAATTGACCGAAGTAAACAATGCATTGGTTGGGTGCTAATGTTTGGCAATCCGGCCATATCCACTTACTACCGCTCGAGCTTTCTCCTGCTCGTTGACAACGTCCAGGAACTCCTTCATGACCCCTGAACTCTCATAATCGGCCAGCGTGTCAGGCAACCTCCACTCGCCTGTATAAGGCCAAAATGACTCAAAATCCCCTTCTCACGACCACTTATAATGTCCTCGTAGGACGGTTCTATTGGTACTATCCCTAGCACCAATAATTTTGCCCGCAATTCAGCCCTTAAATTACGAGGTACCGATGTTCCTGCCTTGTGGTCATGATCGCCTACCCACCCCACGGGCATAGCACATGCTGGCACGGCCATAAAGCCCTCCATCGTTGACTCACCCTCGGATACAACCATTTCTCAGCTTGCATTTTTTCTTGTTCTTCCCTCATTTCTATATACCGACCTATGCTCAATACTCGTATGTCCCTGCAGAGGCCAGGTACAAATGTCAGGCTCAACCCTAAGGGAATGAAGGGCATAATGGCCACCTAACTTACTAGGGCACCCTAGGGCAAGGTTACCCCCTCACTCTCATCCCCTGGCACGGCCGTCAAAAGTCGTTGTGACTCCGTGACGAATAACACAATTCGCCCCGGTGTCACGGTCACCCCAACCTTCCTAGTTACCACCGCTAGGTGTCGCACCCCCCGTTTAGTCTGGCTTTTCACACGATTCCAAAGCATATCTAAGAAAACATATTGCAGCAAATGAAACGAGTTAAAAGGGAAAACTAGCCTGAAAAACCCCATGCACAAATGAACAGCACCAAATCCTTCCAGCTCCACAACCCAAATATCCCAAAGTTTAGTTCTTCCAAAGAAAAAAAAAATTTCAAACCAGAGGAAAAGCTTCAAGCTTACAGCTATCAGTCCTCATATAGTGGTAGAGACGGTCATGTGAAGAGACAAGTTTTTCTTGAAAACTTTACTAGGCCCCACACATATCATTCACCACGTTACCCACTGTGGCAGTAGTCACACTACACACTTTCCCACGAATTTAATATTTTAACCCCATCCCAAGACAGTGCCAGGTAGACTGTCACACGCCTCACAAAATGACTAGCTCCACATACGGCCAGAACTACCTCAGATCTCCCTCCCTGAATAGCAAACCTGAGAGGGGGTGATTGTAGGAGCACGTTCCCACTAAGCGATGAAGTTGGGGTAGTCCAACGAGAAAGCTCTTTCAACGACCCCAACCTTGCCTAATCCGAGCAACGAAAGGACAGGCCGGTCGATGAGCAAGCCCATTGGTCGTCCAACACTCACAATAAGGAGGCTCTAACGAAACCACTCTAAGTATCTTCAAATAATGAGTACCTATTAGCAACCATAGAATAGTAACGAGGAGCACCCAGACCCACGACCCTGATGGGATAGCCCAGGAATTTCCCAGGGTACGTGAGTACGGATGCTCCTAAGTCAAATCCTCCCTATAAATAGGGAGGAAGGGATAAACCAAAAGGATGATCTTCTTCTTCTTCTACTTCTTCTTCTTCTTCCTTATTTTTTAGGCATTCTACTCTTCCTCAACGATCTTAAAGAAACTAGAGAGACAGAGAGGACCCCAGAGAGAGTTAAGTGGTGCCCTCCTCTGGCTCAGTATCAAGCCCAATTGATCCAGCGATTATTATATTTCCTTGCAAAACAAGGAGACTACAAGAATGCTGAATATTATGTAAAGATCTGCAATCTGGTTGATTGACTATATGTTCTTGCATAGGAGATCATCAATATAGACTTCCACGATTTCCGCAATATGTGCTTTGAATATAGTAGTCATCAACTATTGATAAGTCACACCTATATTTTTGAGTGTGAAGGGCCTGACTTTGTAGTAGTAAAGTCCTCTTTCAATGAAGAAAGTAGTCTTTTCTTGATCTTCTTCCAAGAAAGAAATCTGATTATATCGGGAAGCAGCGTCCATCATTAATATTAATTTGTGACCTGTAGTAGAATCATGAATTTGATAGATGTTGGGGAGAGGGAAACTATCCTTTGGAGTGTGTTTGTTTAGATATGTGAAATCTTAAAAAAACTTAGACTTTTCTATTTTTCATTGGGACAGCGACGATGTTGGATATCCAATCTGGATACTTGGCTTTTCGAATAAATCCTACTTTGGCCAATTTCTCAATGTCCATGTTAATTTTATCTCGAAGATGAGGTTATAGTCATTGTTATTTCTATTTGACCACCGTGGTGTTCATGTTGATGGCCAATTTGTGACATGCCTTGGTCGGATCGACCCCATGCATCTTTTTGAAAGTCCATGTAAATACGTCTCGATTTAGTCGTAAGAATTGAATAAGATTATCCTTATCCTGCTGGATCAGCTTGGTACTAATAAAATTACTTCTGCTGGGTCCATCAATATTGATGTATTTTGTAGGCTCTTCTGTTGAAGGCTAATCATCAAGGTGATCAGCTTTTTGTAATTACTATATAGCATATTTGTCTAAGGTATCTAGAATAGCAGAGACGGTATTCTCGCAAGCTCAAGAAAGATTTTAACTACCTTAAATTTCATAGATACCATTATTGTGTTTGAATCAGAGTGCTTGATGATAGGTGAAAGCGATTACTTCCATGTTGTGAATCAAGCAGCGGCTCATAATCTTAAGATAATAAGATTTGGCGTTGATGACATAGAAGATGATATCAATTGTGGCTGTTCTTACAGTAATAGGTAAGATGATCTTGCCTGCTCACTTTTCTTTGGAACCATTAAATCCACTGATATTGGTATCGCTTGGAATAACTAGATCGGCCAATCCCATCTGGTCGATTGTGCTCTAAAAGAGAATCTCAATACCGCTTCCAGTATTGATTACCATTATAAGCATTACAAACTTCTTCATCTTGAGCATTATGACTAATGCATTATGATGTAAAAATTTTACATGACTAACGTCGCAATCTTCGAATGAGATCCCAAGCTGGCGATTGCTCGAATTAGGTATAAGCTTGGATTTTTTATCTTGAGGTGTGAGATCATAGTATTCTGATAGTCTTTTCCGCTTGAATATGCAAGAGTTGCTGATCATATGAATTTCAATCATGTTGTTGTGGTACATCATGTATAGATATTTCTCTTCAGCTTGATCTTTGACCTAGACTACTTCAAGCTGCTTCTTGTAGTTGCTATCCTTGTATGATTCCAGGTCGATAATGTATTCGTACATCCATCCCTCCATGAAAATGAATTCCGTAAACCTCTGTAAAGTATAGCAGCTGTCAAAAAAATGATGGTTTACCTTGTGATGTATGTAGTACGAGCAGCTTTCGATTGGCTATAATGGTTGAGAGGGAGGATATATCTTGTCCTTGGATAGGATTGGAAAAATTATGAAGATTCGAACATTCATCTTTGGGAGGCCAGTTTAGGTAATGTACCGCCTTTCCGAGGATTGCTAGTATTGCCCTTGGAACACTTTTTGATCACCCTTATCCTCTTTGGGTTTACTGTTTTGATCTGTAGTTGGACCGTTCGTGGTTAGGATGGATTTAGTAGATATATGTCTTTCGGACATCATCCTTTCTAGGTCAACATATCTATTGGCCTTGGTGATCATATCCTCCAAGGTCGCAGGTTTGTTGAGGAAGAGGTACTCTTTGGCCTTACAGTCGAGCTAGAGCACGTTGGTGAAAGCAGTAACAGCTATTTTCTGATCGAGATTATCCATTTTTCTCGTAAGCTCCACAAATTTCTTTATAAAATCCTCGAGCTTCTCTGTGTTTCTATTGTGAGCATAATTCTTGATGAATTGTTTTTGTAGTTGATCGAATGTGAGTATGGAATTTTTAGGTAAAGAGTGGAACCACCAAAGCGGTTCTTCCTGTAGACCTATTGCAAACAAATGACAGAGGATGTGGTTGAGATTGGAGTATAATACCAATAAATCACAGTATTGTTGAATTTGCTCCTTTGAATCGGTGCCCTTGAATTTACAAATTTTTGGAGTATGGAAACCTTTCGGTATTTCCATATCAAATAATTCTTTGGCAATCGGACTTCCCTGTATCTTGGTAAGGTCATCTGTAGTGCCTAGAACTTACGCTTCAATCAACTCCTTGATGCGCTGATCCATATGCTCTTGTGTTACATATTGACATGTTGCCTGAGTGGCTGAGTGAGGTGGTTGAAGATTATGAGTACCGGTGCCTTCACTCAAATGATCATATACTTGAATTTGAGGTTGAGGTCACTGTTCTTCCTCCTGACGTTTGGTAAATGGGTGACCTCTACAGATTTTAGACTGAACTTCACCACCCAAATGAATAGAAAGTTAACGTTCGTACTAAATATTTCTGAAAAGAACTTTGTTTGTGGCTCCTCGAAGTCCCAATCTATCCCGCGCATGAACTTGGGAGATCTCCAACACTTGATCGCGATCTCTGGTTTGAGGAACCTTTTGAGTATCCTATAGAGTGTGTAATTCAGTCTGTATGGTTATCATCTGGTCTTTATGTCGTTTGAATGCAATCAAATGAGCTTATCGCTCAACTTTGAGCTCTTTCGCGCGGAGCTTTCGGTCAAGAGTTAACTGGCGTTCGAACTCATTACGTTTTCCTGCTTTGGCATGGTGGTTCACCCGTAATTCTATAAGTTGTTCTGGCTCAACTGAAAGATCGAGCTGAATTCCGGTTGCTGGTCGTCTGGATGTAACCAAGATTGGAGATTGATAGTGTAGTGAATGTATGCCTTAGGATATCGTGGAAATGTCTTCTTTGCCATAGATGGCGCCAAATATAATAGCCTAATTCTGAAAGCTCGAGATTGCTCAAAATTAGCTCTTACACAAATATTCTTGTGGCAAAAACTAATGTAAAGCAAGAAATGGCGCAGGTGGTTTAGCGTAGAAAACCTTTGAATAGGTAAAAAACTATGACCTCGAGTTGAGGGTTTTAGTAATAGTAACTTTTATTGCTTGAGGCTGATATCTTATTACAAGTGATCTCTCGAACTATAAATACTTGATCTTGTAAATAAGAAATTTGGCGTTTAAGAATCTAGAAAATCTGGTTTTCTTGGTGATTTTTCGTATATTTTTTTGGTCCTTGTATCTTCTGGAACTTTTTTATTATATAGGCCTTGCCCGCAGTTCGTTATCGTACTAAAGCACGTTCTTTGAATAATGAGGAAAGTGGTGGCTGACTGGGCAACTGTTGAGTTTGTAAGAAACAGGTGTCTTTGACTTGTTTATGCTTTTCTATTGTGCTCGATCCACGTTCTTCATCAGTTCATGGTGTAGGTGTCAATGCTGATGTGTGAGTCTAATGTAGAGGTAGTTCGAATTAGGTTAGGTCGAGGGGAAGGTCCCTGCAATATGCATCATGATTCAAGCATACATGCTAATATGACTATAATGCTTCAAGAGGGAATCGAGATTGGGGGTGCTGGGAATGTGGGCAATGATGAAGAACCTAGAGAAGAAAATGCCATGGAGTTTGGTGAAAATGTTCCCAAATATTTTGAACTTCTTAAAGAGGCAGAAATCGATTTATATGAGAATTATCCAATGAGCATTACCCAACTGTTATTTTTCATCGAACTCTTATACTTGAAGCAGCTTAATAGCTTGACTAATCGTTCTTTCACGATGTTGTTAGAATTTTTAAAGGTGTTTCCAAATGCAAAGATCCCAAAATCATACTATAAAGCTAGCAAAATAGCTAAGGATTTAGGATTCAATTATCAAACTTGGGATGCTTGCCCTAACAATTGTATGTTATTTTGTAATGAAGCCCAGAATCTTAAAAAGTGTGACATTTGTGGGACTTCAAGATTTAAAAATGATGTTTCCATCGATAGCGTAGAGGGTGACAATCTGCCAAAAGTAGTTATGTAAAAGGTAAGATATTTACCTCTAAAGCAAAGAATACAAAAAAAAATTTGGTCATCCCATACAGCTTCTCTCATGAAATGGCATGCAGTGGAAAGAATTAATGATGGTGTGATGAGGCATCCGGCCGATTCTCGCGCATGGAAAACATTTGATGAGCGAAATCCCTCCTTTATGAGTAATAGTCACAATATTAAACTTTTGTTAGCGACCGATAGATTTAATTCATTTGGTAATATGAACATAGCTCATAGTACTTGGCCAATTGTACTCATTCCATACAACTTGCCTCCTTGGTTGTGTATGAAACAACCAAATTTAATATTGTCAATTCTTATTGATCGACCAAAAAGACCTGGCGACAACATTGATGTAAATTTATAGCCCTTTATTGGCGATTTGAAAGAGTTATAGACTGATGGCGCATCTACTTACGATGCATCAAGTAAGCAATTGTTTCATATGCATGCAATGCTACTATGGATGATAAATGATTATCCTGCATATGCCATGTTATCGGGATGGAGCACGAAAGGTGAATTTGCTTGTCCTTATTGTAATAAATATCATCAAGCAAAACGATTGAAGTTTGGTGGCAAGTTTCGTTACTGGGGTCATCGTCGATTCTTACTACCGCGCCACAGGCTTAGAAAGGAAAAATTAAATTTCAGCGGAAAGTTTGACATGAGACCTGCAACATTAAAGTTATCAGGATCTCAAGTGTTGTACTAGTTAAATGACCTAGACATTAAAACTGTTTATAAGAAGAAGGATGTTCTTAGAAAGAGGAAAAGATAAGAACTACAGAAAGAGAATCCAACCCGACTAAATTGGAAGAAAAAAAAATATGTTTTTTGAGCTGACATATTGGGAACAAAATTTGATCTACCAAAATTTTGATATTATGCATATTGAAAAAAATGTGTATGATAATGTTTAGTTTACTTTACTAAACACCAAAGGTAAAATAAAAGACAATTTAAAGGCTCAAAAAGACCTCAAAGATTTAAATATTAGGTCAGCTTTATATCCTCAACCACGAGGGGCAAATATGGCGTATATGCCTCCTACAAAGTTTACAATGAACACTAGTGAGAAAGATATTTTCTTCAAAGTTCTTAACTATGTCAAAGTCCTATATGATTATTCAGCAAATATTTCAAGATGCGTACACACAAAAGAGCGGAGTATATGGGGACTCAAGAGCCGCGACAATCACTTCCTAATGCAACAACTACTTCCTATTACTATACGAAGAGTATTGCCAAAGTATATTGTTAAAGCCTTAATTGAATTAAGCAATTGTTTTTCGGTGTTGTGCTCAAGTGTAAATATTGTAGACGACTTGGAAAATTTTAAAGATCGTATGGCTCTTATACTTTGTAGTCTTGAAAAGATTTTCCCACCAGGCTTTTTTGATGTAATGGGTCATTTGCCTATACATTTCTTTGATGAACTAAAGATTGGTGGACCAGCCTTCTATTGTTGGATGTATCCAACTGAAAGGTATCTCCATGCACTGAAGTTATTTATGCGCACTCATGCCCATCGAGAGGTGTCAATTGCAAAGTTTGTGATTCTTGAAGAATGCATGAATTTTTTTTCAAGGTATTTGGACGAGAATGTAGAAACCAAGTCAAGTCAAGTCAACCAAGTAGAAATGATGATGGATGGGATGGCTCTGGTTTTAATGTGGGTAAAAAATTACATTTTCGACTAGATCATATAATGATGACTCAAACTCATCGATACATTATTTTCAACAATGACGTAGTTGCCCCATTCATTGAGTAAGTTTTGAAACAAAATAATCATAATGTTTTATATAATCCATTTCCTTATCAATATGAAATTTAAATGCTTATATATATTCTAACAGAAAACACCTAGACAAACTTTTAAGAAGATATCCTCGTATTTCACAACATGAAGTTAGTCGTCTTCAAAATGAACAATTTCATACTTGGTTTAAAGATCACGCAAGTAATGTACTTGTCAACGAAAATGACTATTTTCTTATTGTTATATATCACTTTTCTAAGTTATTAATTAAATGTTCTTAAAAAAATAGGTGAAGAAATTGGCAAAAGAAACACAAGTACAAAATGAAATCATGAGTTTAGCCTTGGGTCCTCTACCAGATGAATTGAGATTCAAGTCTTATATATTTCGTGGATTTAGATTTCGAATAAAGAAAGTTGGCATGCATAGAAAGACTAAAAATAGTAGAGTTTATCTAAAAGCAAAGCAAATGAGTTCCACTAGTCGAAGTGACAGAAACCCTCTTTTAGGAGAAATTACTTTCCATGGAGAGTTGATAGACATCATTGAAATTCAGTATCTCAATGGCATGAAGTTTGTGTTATTCAAATGTAATGGGATTAAATATCAAAGGGGCAAGAAAGTAGATGATTATGGCTTTGCGCTTGTGAACTTCAACCATTTGTTATACCAAAATAATAACGTTCTCGATGAGCCTTTTATCCTGGCCTCTCAAGTCGAACAAGTTTGGTATGTACAAGATCCTTTAGAACCCAATTGGCATGTTTTAGTTGGAATTTCACAAAGAAACAGGTTCGATAGGCACTCAATTGTTCAAGACAGAAAATTAGAAGTTACTCGAGCCAAGCCATTTAGCATACAACAACTGGACGATACATTAAACATATCCTGGGTGAGACAAGAAGTAGATGGCACAACAATTGATACAACTCTTCCTAATGATGATCATATAGAGTAGGATGGGGAGGATGATAATTTAGGTAGTTTCTGATACAGGAACTTATATTCTACGCTTCTCGAGGAAAACTCGAGGACTTTCCTTATTATTCTAGAATTAGTTTTTTTTTAAATAGAGATGTTGTAATAGCTAAGATAAATATCTTATTCAATCAATTATCAATTATCAATTCAAGTTTTATGCTTTTAACTTTAATTTTTGTTTTTTGTTGATTAATTCAAGCTATATTTAAGCTTTTTCTTTCTCTCCCTTTCTATTAAATGTACATGATATTTGTTTATTGTATGATTGTTATGGAACTAATGGTGTTCATGTGCTTGTATTCTATTTTACAGGTTTATCATGACAAATAAACGTACTCATAAGTGTATGGAAGATGTTATAGCATACGCGATATGGTTCGACTAAAAAGGATCGAAGAAAATAATGAAAAAATGGATGTTTTATGTCTGCGTAGGATTGCTACTGGAATGAATTTGTGTCATCAAAAGAAAAGCAAACTAAATGGGAGAAAAATGGCAACAAGAAAGTGATTGTGGAAGAATATATGCCACTTTTTCAGCTAGAGGACGAATATTCGAGTGAAGATAAGGATGCTGAATATTTGGTTAGTGAAAGCGATGAGCCTCTTGAGACTGACAATGCCGTAGATATGTATGTATATTTTATTTTTTTATTTTTTTATTTTTTTATTTTTTATTTTTGTTCTTTCTAAAACATGCAGTGATCTATTTTTAAAAGCACTAATCTATTTATATATATATATACTTAGTTCACACATTAACAACACACACTGCATAGGATTATTTTTCCTTAGTCCAAACAAAGGACTTGAGGAAATATTACAACAACAATAAATTAAACACTGGTAGATTGAGCAAACTTCCCAAGGAACTTCAGTCCTCTTCCCAACGATGTGCACCTTCCCATAGTAAATGGCTAATAACCAGCTCTCTTAGGATTACCACCTATAGGAATATATGCAAGCATATACCCTCTGAGTAATGAACCCTCTGAGTAAGTACACATGTGTTGGTTGAAAAGTTAGGGTTTTGATTGGGGAAGATCTCACGGGATTGATTTTGGATGTTTGTGTTAATTTGAAGATTTGAAATTTGTTGGAAACCCTAATTATGAATGGAGTTAGGGGTCATTTATCATCTACGATTTGGATTGAGAGTTTGGTTGAGAAGAAAATGTCTAATTTTCTTTGTGTTTATGTTAAACATATTGGTGAAGTTGGGGCTTCCAATTTTCTCATTATTTTGAAGTATTTTCTTTCTCTACCGAAAGGGAGTTAATATACTATGTCTAGTATTCAAAAACAATGGGAAAGTCAAGCCTATTTAGCTATCAAGAAGGCTACCAATGCAAGAGTTATGGATCAATATTTGGATTTAGCAAAGCAAGCTTTGATACTTATTATGATTTCTTATGATGGGTTGTCTTCGTCTGAGCTTTGTATGCATTATTTGTTTGCATCCCCAAACGTTAATGAATTGATATTGTTATATTCATTAAGTAGACTTGATGGTTCGGAGATGTTCAAGTTGATTAAGTATTTAGGCAAGTGGTTGAGGAAATATGAAAGGTTTCCTCAAGCAATCCCTTGTATAAACGCAGTGTCTGCATTGGATTTAGATGTTTGTGATTGGGTTTCATCCCTTGTGCCCATTGTTCAGAGTTTAGGGCTGGTGTTTGATGATCATTTCTCATTGTTGGTGTTGAGATCTGAGTACCATGAAGATTTGAGGTCAATTGAGGGTATTGTGAAGTCTTTATCGTTGGAATCTAGACTATGTTGCTCAGTGACAGATGTAGTTGAGAATTTGGTTTCGGGAATTTGATTTTGCAAAGTTGTTGAAGCTCTGCTGCATTTTGTAACAATGCAGCTAATTTATTTTACTCCTATTGTACTCTGAATTCCATTCTATTAACTTGAAGAACTGAGGTTAGTAATTGGTTGAGTATATTATTATTCACTTTAGCTTTATAATTTGAGATCATTTCTTCAGATGTGAGTTCATGTATAATTTTTCGTTTGAGTTTATGCCCATCAATAATTGCATACCATGGTATCAATGTATCAAGTAGCTAAGAATTTGGGTATAATAAAGCTTGTAAAGCTCTAGCTACTATGAGCTGCAGAGCATAAGAAGGGGTATGGAGCTTGCTTATCAGAAAGAATTTGCACCTCTGTCCCAAGTTGCTTTAGGGCACTAGTTAAGATTACCACCTATAGGTATATATGTAATTGTTTTTGTCAACTTATATAGAAAATAATCTAGTAAGCATGAGAATCTTATCCCTTAAATTTATGTTTAATCCTTGGCTATGTTATTCTTTGTTTATCTCTGACAATTAATAAGTATTATTGAGGGTTCCTCGTCTTGCAATAAGGCTAATAAGAATGGAAGAGGATATGCCAAACCATGGAGCGAGTGGGATAATGGAAAAATCAAAATCTTGGAGTGGAATGAAGATTGTCAACCACTTGGACCTAATGAACCCAAGTTGATGTCTCATCTAGGTCAGTTTTTATTGTCTTGAATATATATTTGTTGCTTTATGCATATCCAGATTTTATATACGAGATAAATTTATTTTTTGGGCAACTAGCACCTCAATATATTTCACTTTAGGAAACCTTGCACGGAATGGAGCGATGTTCCCATTGACAATGTTATCTTGGAAGGTGGAAAGTAATACGTCTCTTGTTGGGGTTTGGAAATCAATAAAGGTAGTAGTTAATATACATAGTTAAGCATTTTCAAATTGTAAAACTTGATTTTTCAAAATTTTAGTAAGATACAGGGGTCTAAAAAAGACACAAGTATGATTTATTCTACTGTTATATTTTATATTTTATATAATTTGGCAACTTTTAAAATTTAGCTACTATTTTACATGCAATGGCACAGAAAAATAGTGATAATAGAGCAAATCTCATTTATCACCCTAAGACTGGGAGGAAGACATTTCCATGTGTAAAAGCAAAGGTATATATATATATATACTATGATACAATTCAAACTTATCTTCTTTATAGTCGATTGTTTATGAAACTCATATTAGCTATGTAACACTTAAATATCTTACTTTCTTATGCTTGTTTACAATATCTTATATCAATAGAGAATAGAGGATAATGAACCTATCGACGATCTTAACATTAACAGAGCCACTCGATGTATTTGAAATGATTTAAACAATACGGAAGATGGATTAGCTGAAAGAGAGGTAATGAAAAATTCATATATATGTAGTCACTGCAATAAATTTAGAACAGTAGGTATCCATTGATGTTTGATGTAGGGGCTGGACTTTTTGCAATATATATAGTTTCATAAATTATGAATGACATATTTTCTTATATTGGTTAGGAAACAATTCGACGATATTTGCTTGAGTTACAAGAGGAAGAGCGAAAGACTAATATTGAAGCAAGGGATAAGATTTTTAAAGATGTGATTGGAGAAGATGGACATGGATAAGTTTTCTGCAAAGGAGTAGTTGCCTATCCCAAAATGCAAGGTCACAATCCTCATCATTATTATTTCAGAACTACGAGGATGAGCTTGCCAAGTTACAATGAGAAGCTGACAAGAGAGAAACTTGACACCACCAAGAAATTAAGAATATAAAGGCCTCTGTAACCAGTATAATTCAAGTCAAAGTTAAGAATTGATGCAAATTGCAGGCATCCTTTTTTTGGATAATAATTTGTATTATTGGGTCTCAAAGCTGATCATTATTCTAAGGTAAATATGTTTTTCTTTTCTAGATAAGAAATCTTGAATAGAGTTGACTTATGCTTTTGTTGTTGTAATGATCTCATTAGTGATTTGTAAGTAGGATTTCAAAAAAATTGACCCGATATGTTAGTATTTTAGAGCTAAAATTGGCTTAACCAGTATATGACATTTGTAGACCAACATGATATATTGGCATAACTTCCTTTCCACAGATTTTTTTATTTTTTGCTTCGTAGATTGGCACTAATATTCTTTTTGGACAAAATACTGATTGCAAGAGTCTTCTAGTCCTTTCAGGTATGTTTATTCTATGTATATACGAATACTTCGCATTTTACCATACTACGTGTCGTGTAGCATTTTGCAGTATAGTGTTGCAACTTCTAGAAATTTATATTCATGCTATAAAATTATACTTAATCAGATGTTAATATTTGTAGTTACTGAGATTTATATATATTATCAAGCCTCATGGTTTATATGACCTTAATGTGATATATAATTGTCGTGTGATTTGCATGAATTTCATAATCTTAGAAATTGGGAGTGTGTTGTGTGTATACTGGCACTAAGCATTCTCAAACCGAAAGATTATGCTATTCACTTGAATGTTTATAAATTATATATGTTTTTTAGCAGGTACAAAATGGAAATGTCTAATTTATAGGAGAAGTGCTGCATAATATTTGGTAAATTTTTTACAATTTCATTTGCTTCCACGCAGAACTCTAATATAGATGTGACGCATTATTTGATTTTTTATATTTTCAATTTCATAATGTTTACTTCATTGTTTTACTATCTTTTGGTTTGCAATTATTTTTATATGTTGTGGTTGATGCTGTAACAATTTGACTTTTTATGTTTCAGGTAGTTTCTTAACAGTTATAGAAGCGATACAAGCAAGTGTTTATTATATGTAGAGATATTGTTTATGTGCCGATGGTTCCATGTTTAGTACGTAAGAGGTTGGATAATTAATTTGAATGCCCAAGTTATATTTAGCGATTGAACAATAATTTTTAATGCTTTAGGTGGATTGAGACCTTATTTATTTATATGAAATTGGCTTTTGTGGAACCTTGTAAATAAATCTCTCCTTTGTTTAAATTAACTTGTTGTTAATGAGTGATTTGTATTATCTAACAGGGGCGTAATTCAAATTGCAAAAATGTTGCATTTAGCATTACCTTCTTTAGGGATGATTTATTGTGTCTCTATTAATATTGGTGCCATACTTTTATAGACATACAAATTTGCCTCAAATATTGTGCATTTGAGACAAAATAATCTGTCCACAATAATATTGGCACAGGCAAGAAAATTTGGCGCCATACTTTTAGAGACAAACAAATCCGTCTTAAATGTTTTGTATTAGAGACAAAATAATCTGTCATCAGTAATATTGGTGCTGGCGGGAAAATATGGCACCATACTTTTAGAGGAAAAATAATATGTCCCCAATAATATTATGTATTAGGAACAGTTGTACTCCGTCCCTAAAGGAGTTTAAAAAAAAAGATCTTTAGAGATAAATTTTTGGCATCTCAAAAGCCATCTTTAATAGTATTAGAAATGGATGTGTCCGTCACTAATGTATTTGGGATGCCACCCTAAAGAAGCAACACTTTACCATCCCTAAAAACATTCCTAATAGCTGTAGGGACAGATTAGTAGCCTTTTGGAACACTTTTTTGCCATCCCTAAGAGCATCTCCAACAGAGTGCTATGTTGTTAAGGTTTTCCCATACTTTTGCAAAAACCCCTTCCAACAACAGAAGTATGGGGTTCAGCATACTCACCCCCATACCCCTTCAAAGTATGTAAAACCTAAACTTGAGTAGGAGTATACACATACCGCCTAGGCGCTGAACTGTTGAGCGCCCAACACTTTTTTAATACAGCTAGCATCTCTCTCTCCCATCACAACTTCTCTTTCCTGCCTAGGCGCTGAACCGTTAAGTGCCCAAGAGAAAAAGCAAAATTTGTTGTCAGACGAAAACAGTATGCGATTCTGGAATTCCAGTATGGTAAACCAAAATTGCATTTTTTTGTTAGAGATGCTCTAAAGGTGGCTTTTTTTGTAGTGTCATGTCATATTTCCTTTTTTATCTTCCTCCTATTTTTTCGGGATAGTTGTAACAACTATTTAAAATTTAAACATTCACATCATATTCAACAAGACTATTACCAATATATCAAGAACTATCTAAACTTTAACATTCAAGTCTCTTTATTATCAAACATTAAGAACTTTATACTATAATGGACAAAAAGTTACAGCAACACAGACAAAAAAATAAGACACAGATACAACAAATCTATTCTGATACACAATGAAATCAGTTGTTTTACCTGGCTGGTCTACACGTACAGCAACCACCAAAAGGACCCCTAAAGTTAGCCCTGCCCGCCAAGGCATCTTCCTCTTCCACCATCGCATAGGCTAAATTGCGAAGACTATTAATGCGCTCTGCCACAGTCAAAAGCACATAATGATACTGACAGAGAAAGAATAAATCAATTTCAGCCCGCTCCACCTCTACATCTGTCATTTCTTCATAAGACAGCTCAATAGGTATAGGAGTCATCGAAGAAAAGAACCGTCGGCCAAAATATTGCGTCCTCAATTCCCAAAACTTGGTTTCTTCATGCCTTACTAATTTATCATGTAGGATCTGATCTCGCATCTTCGCCATGTTGTAGACAAATGAGATACCCCTCTCTCTTGCTCACACACTATTTATAGCCCTCCAAACTCGATTTAAAAAATCTCAATAACCAAATATGCTGCCATTAATAAACATTGGAGCTTTACCCAAACTGGTCAAACCATTGTCAGATACGTACGGCAAGACATTGGAAATGACCACTGAGTGAACAACTTGTCCCACAGTTCGTACACCAATGTTCGAAAATATACTAGAACATCTCACAATTCCTGGTGTGAAGTTCTGAATTCCTTCTCGATACAGCAACAAGTAATTGTATCGAGAATAGGGTGATTATAGTAGCATATTCCCTCGATTCGACAAGGAGAAGCTAGTACAACCATGTCGAAGGTATGTGAACATTAAAAAAGATGAAAACTGCACGCCTACAGATCTTGACCCTATACAGTAACTGTCACACTTGGTCAAATAGAGTTGTTACAAGAGATCCGAGAAGTTCACTCACCACCCACTAATATAGAAGACCAATTATTTGTAATTTCTCGTATACATTATAAATATAGGCTAAACCTATGTTAAGGAGCATCCAGAACTCTATTATTTTTCATTATCTACGCCTATTCAATCATTGAGCAATTATAATATCTATCATATATTGGATTTTACCCTCAAAACCCTCCTCGAGGTTGTGGTTTTTCACAGGTTTTACTGAGTTTTAACGTAAAATCTATTGTGTTCTGGCTTTGAATTACAACCTCCTTACTGAAGTATTAGAAAATTTTCCCTTCTGGAACATGCCATTACACTGTCAATTCATAAACTTTCTTCAAAAGCATAATAACAATGTTCAAGAACATTAATCGAACATACAGATAATTGATCAATAAAAGCATAATGGAAGAGACCGGTAGGCTCCAGGTTGAATTTCTTTGTCACTCTTAGAACATTCCAGACTTTGAGCAAATAAATGAGATGGAGTCTCTGTTACCGTTCTCTCCAAACACCAAAATATTACTTCTTACATACTTTATTGATAAGTGATTCCATCAATCGACACTTCTCATGAGCTAAGAGACTCAGTTCCATTTGCCATATTATCAGTATAACATGAAATTTATAATACAAGTCATATATCTTGATCTGTAAGAAATGCATCCCACTAAAAGAGAAATATTCAAGGGCCAACATAAAATGTAAAATGATTGATTTACATTATAAAATAAGGCTACATGATTAAAAAATAATAGTTACTTATAAAGGGCGATACCCTCAAAATGTTGAGCAAACTCATGGATAAAATGTTAAGTTACCAGAGTAGAAGCTTGTGGAATATAAATATTTCTGAACGTCATTTCTAAAAAGAACCCAATGTTCACTTTTTGTGCTTATAGAAAAGTCACAAACTAAATTGTGAGTTTTACCAATGGTCACGGGTACAATTAGCCCCGAATATCTTTCTTAACTTTTCGTATTGACAAAAAAGTCACAAAATTTCATGTTATGATGTATTAAACAATAGCATGAAAAACATCAAATATGGGTACCATAAATCCCATAAATAGTCCATTAGAATAGTTTGTTGTTCATCCAATAATGTACTTGCATCCACACCAATAGCCATTGTTGTATCATGATTTGTTCAACTTTCACAAAAAAAAAAATTAGAATAAAGTTTGACGGCAATGAAACTATCCCAAGTTTATGAAAATGATGTCCCTATATTCTATTTCTTGACATAGTATCAAACATCATTTACATTCTTATTGTTGGAAAAAAATATTGTAGTTTTATCCTTCATTTGAATAGTTATTATCTATGTGGTTTATTTTGTACCATATTGGGTATGTAGGTTACAAAACACAAGATTATAAGTAAGAGTTTACTTATGAGTTGTAATGTGCGTAACTTGAGTTGTCTCCAATAGACACATCTTTAGGTGTGCCTTAAGGTATAACCTTTGGTGAAGAGACACCAACTTAAGATGTGATCATTGGTGAAGAGGCACCAATACTCTATATAACCCTACTTTGTTTCTATTATTTAATAAAATGTTTTATAATTTCTTTGAGTGCTTTTCTTCCAATGAATAGTATTCGCAATCAAGGTTCGATTGACGGGTAGATTGAAGTACTTTTATCTACTCATGTCTGATCATTGTATTTTGGGAGACAAGGGTCGATTATATCCTGCAAAGTACTGTGGCATGGGAAAATCTATCTTAAGTAAACAGTGTGCATGCACTAGGCTAGATCATATCTTGATAAGTGATTTAATCTCTTTCTAATTTCCTTAAGTTATTTTTGATACTGCCGATTTTGAACACATACTAACAACAATCTTAAGACAAATTTGATTGTTCTTTTGCTATTGTGTACTTTATTATGGCATAGACCACGGGAGAAACCTTAATCAAGCAGGAGAAGATCCACAGAAGATGGGACTCATAGAGAAAGAGTGAATTGCAGATGATTAAAATTCGAAAGTTCTCTACATGGTCAACAATTATTTATGGGTAATGCTGTTCTTTCTATTAGGGATGATTAATCTTCATTTTCCATTTATGGTAGAATTGGGATTTGAGGTATGTTTTTTTTTTTTGAAGCAAACTCAAAAATCTCTGTAAAGAGATGTGATTGAGAAAGGACTTCATCTTCGATTCACCACTGAATTGAGATTCTAAGTTGATGATTACTGTTCGATCCGTCATAATCGAATTGGTACTTCGACTTTATTTTAACGATGAGGTTGTCAAATGCCGGATGGGGTCCAACGATTTATCTCTCCTTGGAAGCAAAATTTTTACGGGTTCATCTTCTTGGAGTTCCAAGGGTCTTACGCCGTTGAAGAGTTCCAAAGGTCAACTGAAATTAAAATTTGAATCGGTGTCATATTTGACTATTTGTCAAAAATATTGTTTGATTTGGATTTTGGAATTCGTGGTTTTACTTCCTTATCAAATGGTATCTCCTATCTTTTATTGATAAAGGCCTGTGTTGATATCCGATGTGATGTCAAAAAGAAAGTGTTATCAACTGATATATGAATGGTACAAGACATTATTCCTTTTACATTACTATATTTATTAAGGAAGAGTTTTCTTTAAATGATTGTCTGATATGAGATGAGCATAATCGCATTTCTGGTTCGTTATAAATGAGTTGAGACCTTGGAGAAATCGAACTCAGATTCATTGGCGGCATTTTCACAGATGTTGTTGCTTATTCTTTTTGATATGGAATTCCATATTTCTCCAAAATCAAAAGGGAATGTTGATCAAGAAATCTTTGCTGCATTACCCATGATTTTGATACCTAAGCACCACGAAGACATACCTTTTATATGTGACATTGTACTCGTGTTTAGAGACATGTGTGGGACTGGGGTTTTCAAGTCAAGAACATATAATTTGCTGATAGTCATAATGGGATGCAGCAAAATTTATGTACTAATAAAATATATATTCTCTACGAGAAATATTGAGCACCTAGTTTTGAAAGATGTAGATTCCTTGTTGTATGTGATAATGGTGTGGAGATATTTAGTTTGATGCATTCTAATGCCACATTATCTATAGCATAATGTGCAGTAATATATATTAAGAACTTTGTTCTCTTTGGTCATAAAATTTGGAGGTATAAAGCATAATTGCATAAGCCCATTAAAATCTTGGCAATGTTTGCTTGGATTGTTGTATGGATATGCATAACCAAATGACTTATTTTGATGATTTATTTGTATGAAAAATGAGTTAATTCATTAAAGAATGAACTGAGGCTTGTATTTCTATTAAAGATGTATGGGTGCTATGTATAAGCTAAGAAAAATACAAGTTATGGTATTAAGGTACTGAGAGTACACCTTGGACTATGATTTGCATTATATATGTACCCAATTGCATTGAAAAAATATAGTGATGCCAGTTGAATTTTAGAGTAACAAGTGTTAAAATCTACAAATGGTTATGATTTTAAACTTGATGGTGCAATCGTATTTTGAAATTCCACAAAACAAACTTATATAACCAAATTTATAGTGGAATTGAGTTTATTATAATAGATATAGTCCAGCCGGCAAATCATTTGAGAGGTTAGGAAGTATATTAAGGATATTTCTTTTGGTAAGTCACAAAATTATTGTCGTCGACATAGTTTTGTGAGTGGCTACTTACGAATTGAGTTATATTAACTTTGTGAAGTCTAAAGATAATTTAACAGATTTATTTATAGCAAGAATTGTCAGAGTGCAAGTATACTATACATCGAGGAGAATGAGATTAAAGCCATTAATTATGAGTAACCTCAGCGGAAACCTATTCTAGTTTATTGGTAACCCCATGATCTTGGTTCAATAGGAAAATTGGTTGTGAGTTACTCACCATAAGCACTGAGGATATGTAAACTCATGCTCATTCCATGATGTAAACAGTGTAACCTATAGTAATTTTTAGTGTCGGCTATTTAAGTTTTCAATGATTCTTATGACTTGTATTTACAAGTGGGGTACGACAGGGTACTCTTAATAGCTAATCACCTATGTGAGTGTGAGGTAGGGCCGCTTGAACGCAACTGTAAGTACTGATTACGTTTGGAAATGTACTGTGTGAAGATTATTGTATTGGTTTGCACTAAAGCTGATAGTTCATGACATATGTTCACTAATCAGCATAAATTTGATAGTTTTTCACTAGAAAAAGTTCAAGTTCAAGTTTATTTGTTACCAAGACTCATAACATTGCTCTGAAAAATTTAGTATCCATCAGGCATAAAGTGCTTTGTTTCTGACTCAACTTCATCTTCAATAATATTTGCTTCACCTACCTCTGATTCCATAAAAAGGGGAACCAAGTATTAGTTTTAGCCAATAATTTTGTACCTTCCCTTTGTAATGTAGTCCTTTATTATAGTATTTGTAAGTATTTTCCCCATGCTTAAATATCCACCTTGTAATATTTTAATAGCACTTATGGGTCTTGAATTTTAATCTCATGATTTGCATACTAGTCGAATGTATTTATGCACGTGCCTTTTCTCTCTCATGATCTAAATTTTGGTCTTGATATATGATTACCCATTAAATCCCTGTACCTTTCTCTACTAATTTAGTTTGAAGAATAATGGTTTGCCTTTGATATGAAATGATCTACTTGAAAAGAAAAATTAATTTATCTATTAAGACTATTAATTTTGGAATTTTTTTATATCCTTGCCTATGATTCAAAGATATAACTTAAAATTCATGGCTTCGAAGGGCCTATGCTTCGACCTAACCCTATTCAAACTATCTTTATATCAGATTCACGCATTTTACACGTGACATAAACAGTCAGCATTGACACCTATACCGCGAACTGACAAAGAACGTAGATCGAGCACAACAGAAAAACAAGAACCAGTCAAAGACAACTACCTCTCACGAACTCAACAGTTACTTAATCAACCACTACTTACCTTATTGTTCGGAGAACGTGCTTCAGCATGATAACGAATTATGGACAAGGTCTATATAAATAAAAAGTTTCTGAAGAGACAGGGACCATTAAATTATACGAGAAATCACCAAGAAAACTAGATTTTCTATATTCACAAACGCCAAATTTCTTATTTTCAATATCAAGTATTTCTAGTTTGAGAGATCACTTGTAATTAGATATTAGCCTCAAGCAATAAAACATACTGTTACTGAAACCCCTCAAATCGAGGTCATGGTTTTTTTACCTATTTAAAGGTTTATCACACTAAATTAACTATGTCATTTCGTGCCTTACTTTAGTTTTTATCATAGGAACATTGATGTAAGAGCTAATTTTGGGCCATCTCGAGCTTATGGAATTAGGCCATTATATTTGGCACCATTTGTGGGAAAGAAGACATTTCCATGATATCCTAAGGCATACATTCATTCTACTATCAATCTCCAATCATGGTCACTTCCAGATGCCCAGTAACCAGAATCTAGATCGATCATTCAGTTGAGCCGGAACATCTTACAAAACTATGGCCAAATCTTTATGCCGAAATAGAAAAACGTAATGAGCTCGAACGTCAGTTAACTCTTGACCGAGAGCTCCGTAAGAAGGATCTCAAAGCTGTACGGCAAGCTCGTTTGACAGTATTTAATCGACATGAAGACCAGATAATAACCATGCAGACTGCATTACAGGCTCTGCATGATACTCAATAGGATCCTTAAACCATAGATCGCAATCAAGTGCCAGAGACCTCCTGGATTTTTGCACGAGAAAGATTGGGACCTCGAGGAGCCACCAGCAAATCTATTTTCAAAAATATTCAGTACGAACATCAACCTTCTATTCATTTAGGTGGTGAAGTTCAGTCTGAGATCAGCAAAGGTCACCGACTTTCCAAATGTCAGGAGAAAGAACAGTGACCTCAACCTTTGAATTCTAGTACATAATCGTCTGAGTGAAAGCACCGATACTCATAATCCAAAACACCAAAAACATCTTGAGAATCTCTTATCCCTAGAACTCGTAGTTTGTATTTCAAGCGCAAAATTTGGGTCAGCCAACCTAACTTCCACAAAGTAGCTTTTATGGAGTTGGTATGCTTGCTCAAAGCTACCTTGCATCTGAAATAAATACGTTAGATTAAATGAAATTATGGAATAGATAAAGGATAAATATGACAGGACAAATGGCGAAGTGCAAAGATAAAATGACAAAAATTACGGAAACCAATTATTGTATATTACATAAGTTCAAATGATAAACATGATTGGACGAATGAGGAGTTATGAGTGAACAAATGAAAAATAAAATGATATTACCTCTGAGTTTACTTTTTCTTTCGCACTCCAGGAAATTTTGTATGTTACATCAACATTGTGTTAATATGCATATCTAAAATAATTCCTACAGCTTTATTATAAAGCAACCCATCTACTAGACGTTACCTTATACGTGTTCCCCTTTGCAGTTTCAACTCTGATACAGGTATGCATGGAGCAATAAGTACTTACTCTATATAGGGTAGAACCAAGCAAACTTGTCGCGTAAGTCCACCAAGAGCAATTATGACCTTTCCAACGTACTATGACTTTATATTCATTGCTTAGAACGTGTACAAAATTGAACTTGTTTACAACTACATAAGCTCTTATGTGATTCTTGAGTACAATCTTATCTCTATATATATCACCAATATTAAACCTTTTATTGAAGTTATAGAGATACTCAGTGTACGCAATAGATTTAAACCATAAATTAAAGAGATCCTTCACCTGCTGGTGTGACTAAAACTATAATTCGACTGAACAGATGACAAAAATGCTTCTTTGTGTGATAACAATAATATGAAAAATGTTAAAATCTTAATTACAAATAACAAATGTTGCATGCTTACTTGAAGGTTCTGTTTTTCCAATGATAGCTTTAGGCTGTTCATTTTAAATGAAAAATCAGCAACCACCAGTTCAATTGAAAGAGCAACATTAATTAACATAGGTTCATTTAAAAAAAGAACATTAGTTAACATAGGTTCATTTGAGAAAGGAACATTTGATTGAGGAACAGTTGTTACCATATGTTCATTTGAGATAGGAACATTAGTAGGGATAGTTTCAACAGGTTTATTTGATTGAATAATATCATCCACTATAGGTTCAAACCTTCATGGATCAAGACCTCTACCGTTTATTTTAGGGTAACCCCTATATTCAAGTTCAAGATCAAGAAATGTGTTATGATGCAAAGATCCTCACGCTTCAAACCTTTGAATACTATTTTGGGACAACCCTTTACCAGAACTAAGATCATAAACAAAGTTTTGAGAAGGTACCCTACGTTCATTAACAATCCATATATAAAAAGGTGTGTTAGGATTACTTTTATGTATATTGATTATTACGGTAAAGTCCTAGACTGATGAAATTGCGCATGCACAACCATGGACGAAGTTGTACATCTTATAGTCCTTATGATGGATTTTGCTTGTTTCTTTAATGAATGTAACAAAATCATTTACCTATTTGAAGGACATGGGTATTTTAGACAAAATATATCAGAAGGGTACTATAGTCTTAAGACACTAAGCTTTCATCTTGACTCCTCTTTTTCATAGCGTCTCTCTTTTTCTCTTTTTGAGTAAGCCAAATCTTCATCTCTGCATCATGGAAGCACTTCTCTCTATGCAAGGTTTCTCACACTCTCTCTCTCTCTCTCGAATATCGAATCTTATTTATTTTTCTTTATTTCTTTGTCTCTCTCTCTCTCTCTAAAGATACTTTTATCTCTCTCTCTCTGCTACCTAAACTTTGGTTTTCTATTTCGAGATTAGACAATAGTAGTGTACTTAGGGCTACGATTTTTCTTTAGTTAATTGTTGATATCATCTTAGGCATGATTACTGGACGGTGAAATGATTGTTGCTTAATTATTTTGGGCTTTGAAACAAGACCCCCCACCCCTCTTAACTCTATTATATAATCATGAACTCATAATGTTATTTTTATTTCCCAAATAGTAGCATTATGAAGAAAGGTATAGAGATCCCTATGCAGTCAGGGAACAGGAATTCTATTGATATTCTGGGGCCTTGCGATGGTTACTCTTACTGCATCATCATTATTTAATTTCTAGAGAGTAGCATTTTTTTCATTTATAATCTAATTACCAAGGAATTAGTTAGTTTACCCCAATCAAACTTAACTACTATCGAAGCATGCTATGATAAAGTAGGTATTGGTTTTGATAGTATAATCAAAAATTATAAAGTGGTTATGTTTGGTGATAAACTTGGTGTTGATGATGTTGAAGGCTGAAGAAAATACTATATGGAAGGGGAGATCATTAGAATGGGTAAAGTTGGTGGAGGCCCTTAGTTTAATCACTTATCTACTTCTCTTGATGGGAATGAGATATTAAGTTTGAAATCATTCTCAAAATACTTTTCTCCTGAAATGTTAAGGATCCCGACTAAGCCTATAAAGGTAACATTTTACGATGCAACATCGTGTAGTCATCCATGTTCTGATTCTAAAAAACTTGTACATGTTTTTAAACTTTTAACTAATCCAGAAGATGGTTAAAGAGTTGAAGAAACCATATCTTTAGACTTATCAAAAGTTATGCAATTGTAGCGCCATATCAACTTATCCAACGCAAACAAGTCGGGTAGCGTCAAAGGTGCATCAAAATTGTGCACAGTACTATGAATGGGTAATGGGTAGCGCCATAGGCGCGTTGATGTTCTTACCATGACTAGGTCTCAGGTAGTACTACTCAATATTACATTGCACAATGGATTTTTTTAAAATTAACAAGTTTGCCATATTCCCAAAGATAAAGAGGGGCTGAAATTTGATATTATTTTGTGGAGATTGGTTAGAAAGAGCGAGATAGACGGACCAGATCTATTTAAATCTTGGTAAAAGTAATATACTTAAGGGTATTTTAGATAAAATGTAGACCAAGGGTAATTTAGTCCTAATAAATAATATCTAAACCACCCTTTCACCCTGAAGTAGCATATTTCCCAAATTCGATAAAGAGAAGCCAGAAGAATTTAGTCGAACATATTCCATCATTCAAAAATATGTCATATCTGCGACTACAGAGCTCGACCCACTAAAGTAGCCATTATACTTGGTCAAATAGAGCCGTTCCAGGGAGATCCACAAAGTTCGCCCACTACTCCTTAAAATAGAAAACTGTTTTATTTTTGTAACCGCATGTATCTATTATAAATACAGGTAAAGAATAGATGAATCGGATCTGTAACTCTACTAATCAGATATTCTTAAATCCTTACCAATCAGTAATTATAATAGCTAGCAAATTATTGAATTTTGTACCAAAACCTTCCTCGAGGTTAGGGTTTTTCTTAGACTTTACTGAGTTTCTACGTAAAATCATATGTGCTTAAGTTATAATTGCATAATATTTACTAAAGTATTGACAAGGATTATCCTCCCGAAAAATACGCTATTACAATTGGCGCCGTCTGTGGGAATACCACACTTTTTCTTTACCACCTGTGATCCTAGATAATCTGATGACAAACATAAATCTCTGAAGTGCCTCCAGTGTATAGAGGAACTATGCGATCTGCCCCATGCCCGAAATAATCAATTTGTACAATATCGTGATTGAGCTTTAAAAGTAAATAGAATCTGACCGAGTCCAGAGGCTAAAAGATTAACGAATCTACGCCAAAGCTCTTCAAGTCGAAAGAGACTGGAGGAGAAAAGCTATGGATCAGCAGAGTTAGACACATCAGAAAGAAATGGAGAATTTACATAGACATCAAGACCGGCTCACTTACCGACAAACGTCACCTCCCCAAGCCTGGTGTGATCATCGCTACAGGGAAACCCAGAGAGAGAACCTACCAAGGGAGGAAAGAGTTCAAACTTCTCGATCCAAATTAAGGAATTCAGATAGAGCTTCTCGATATTTTGGACTCACATCCTCCGTATCGACAAATCAAGGAAGTCGATGCATAATCAACCAAACTCCCCCACCGCCAGTAAGACGACCAGTGAGAGACAAGTTAAGACCTGAAGAATAGGGTAACTTTGATCCCCAAGTTACAGTCGCACCGAATACCCTGCAGAACTTTATTACGTTGGATGACCTTAATTATAAAATCTAAGCGATACACTCTGACAATCCAGGCCAAAGATCTATTCTCGATAGGATCGAGACGAACCATATTTTTCTCCATCTCAAAGTCATGCCCATCCCATAGAATTTCCACATGCCAAAATTTCATCAATATGCAGGTTTCACTGACCCTATCACCCACGTCTGACACTTCAAAGCAACAGTTAGATTATACTTCGAACTTGATCACCTGCTCTACAGATTATTTAACATGAGTTTTAAAGAAGAATCTCTCTGATGGTTTCATACTATTCCCGAAGGCTCTATCACTACATCCAGCCAGTTACAGTGCCTCTTTGAGTCGAACTATGCTCATGCTAAGGAACGAGATATAACAGTGGATTCTTTATTCTTTTTCAAGCAAGGTACGAAAGAGACCTTGGCGAGTCTTTACAAGCATTTTATGTAGGATATACGGAAGATTGGGAATTTAGATCCCAAAATTGTCGTTCAAGCATGCACCTTCGCACTCCACATCGACTCCAAAGTTTGAGAAGAGTTTATCTTGAGCAAGCACAAGATAGTGACATAAATGATTTATGTTGTTAATAAATACATCGAATTGCAGCGGTCTAAAAAGGATAAGATAAAATACTCCTCAATCACCCACTTTAATAAAGTATTTTCGTCGCCACCTCCGAAGTCAGCGAGTAATGGGACTCCCAAGCAGCGCGGGAGGAACATCGACAACATGTCAGGAAAAGAGATGGAAAGCTAGACAGACCCGTCCTAGTCTTGCCTCCTATGACAACCACACTCTCTGTAATCTTACCAATGATAAAGGGAGACGAATTGTTTCAAAAAGTACAGGCAATTCCTTATGTACCCAACAAGCCCTTGTGTCAATATCACAACATGCATAGCCTCAAAACTGACAATTATTACTCTCTGATACAGATCTTTTACCGTATTCTACTCATAGGATGACTACACGAGTATGTTATCGTCGTCCAGAAATTCCTCGAAGAATAGACTAAATGAAAGGAGGTCAAAGAAGAGCAAAGGTAAGGCCAAGATCGCCATCTTTACATGATCGGAATTGAGAAGGGATAAAATTAAAAGAAAGACGATAGAATTACATCTTGCTACAAAATGACATCATCGGATAAATCAGCAAAACTTCTTCCCAGCTTCAGCAAGGCTAAATGTCCATATCATATTTCTTTCGAAGACTGCGACACTAACCATGTAAAGTACCCTCATGGTGACCTATTGGTCATATTGGTCAAAGTAGGTCAGGACTACCCCCACATACTTCTTGTTGATACAGGAAGCGCAATAGACGCTTTATTCAAAAGGGTTATTGATGTTCTAGGCCTCAAGGATTCAGTGAAAGCTTCGACAACGACTATTATATGGTTTAACGGTTCCAAAGAATCTGTCATAGGAGAAATCACACTACCAGTTCAGGCAAGACCAGAAATTACTTTTGTTGAATTTATTATCATTAATGTTGAATAAAAGTATTTAGGAATCTTAGGTCAAAGTTGGCTTCATTCTATTAAGGCAACACCATCGATAAATCATCTGGCCTTGCGATTTCCAACGGATCACGGAATTTATGAAATCAAAGGGAGCCAAGTTGTAGCATGTATGTGCGAAAATACCACCACCAACTCTCACACGACAAAAAATTTGAAAGCATAACAATTACAGCAGGAGATACCTCCAACATTAGAGCAATATTCAACTAAGGTAGTGGAATCTGTCATGCTTGATGGACAGGGAAGAAATACCTTTATTAGCTCAAAACTGTATTCTGACGAAAAATACCCCCTGGTATAGCTTTTAAAGAATAATGTTGATATATTTGCATTATTTTTTTAAGAAATGCCCGGTATCGATCCTTCAATAGCATGCCACTAGCTCAACCTCCTTCCAGACAGTAAAGCAGTTGTGCATAAATGTCGCAACTTAGCCTCCCGCAATCATAAAGCCATAAATGAAGAAATAAAAAAACTTCTTCGTGTAGGATTCATTCGAGAAGCAAAATATCCTAAATGGGTCTCAAATATGGTAGCAGTTCCAAAGAAAAATTGGAAAATCAAGGTATGTGTCGACTTTACAGAGCCAAACAAGTTCCCAACAAAAAATAATTTTCCTCTCCCTCGAATCCCTCAACTCCTCAACTCTGTAACAGGGTATGAATTTTTCTCAATGATGGATGTAGCTTCTTGTTACAATCAGGTTCCTCTTGCCGAAGAAGATCAAGAAAAGACAACATTTATTACGGAAAGAGGTCTCTAGTGTTACACAATAATACATTTTGGATTAAAGAATGTAGGAGCCACTTATCTAAAACTTGTTACTAGAATATTTAAAGATCATTTGGAAAAATCATGGAAGTATACATCGGCAATTTGATCTGCAAAAGCTTAAAACGAGAAGATCATTGCAACAACCTACAAACCATCATCGACATCCTTCGTACTTTCCAAATAAAGCTAACCTCAGATAAATGCCAATTTGGTGCTGCATCGGGGAACTAATTGGGACATCAGGTTAGTAAGAGGGGAATAGAAATCGATCTGGCACAAATTAATGTACTTATGGCGATGTCATCTCCTCAAACCAAAAAAGATGTCTAAAAGCTTGCTGGCAAGATTGCAGTTCTTCACAGGTTCATTTCCAAGGCATCTGATCGATGCAAACTGCTTTATCTCCTTCTCCGTTGAAATCCAACTCCAATGTTCAAAAAATAACCCAAAGAAATCATTTGGACCCCAAACTATGAATTAGCTTTTCAAGATCTCAAAAGATATAGGGTGTCCTCCCATAATCAGTACTCCTATTAATGGCGAAACACTAACAATATACTTATCGACCACATATGACTTTATTAGTTCCGTCCTTATTCGAGAAGACGATAGTATGGAAAATCCCATCTACTTCATCGGCAAAACTTTCATGCCTGCTGGGAAAGGATATACAACAATTGAAAAGCAGCTACCCGCCTCGGTGTACAGCTCTCAAAAAATTTAACCTTATTACCAAGCTTATCCCATCAAATTCATTACCAAATTGCTCCTCAAACTTGTACTCTCTAAAAAGGAAAAATCTCAGAGGGTTTAACAATAATCTGTATTCCTAGGTGAATATGATATTCCCATCAATCCTCAGATATTTATCAAATGACAAGCAGTAGCTAACTTTTAGCAGATTTTCCATTCGAAAACCCCGAATGGGAAGAACTCGAAGAAGTATTGGATGACGATTCAATAGTTTAACTAGATGCATGGTCACAAAGCACAAGATGGTAACCTTTTGCTGATAGATCTGTTGGACCACGAGGATCAGGGATCGGCATTATCCTCGTTATACCATCCAACCATTGAATTAAGAAAGCTATCAAACTCAAATTTAATGTAACCAACAATGAAACAAAGTATGAAGCTACCTTACATGGACTAGATCTCGTTATAGCCCTTGGTGTAAATGAAATAGTTGTTTGCGTTGATTCCTTACTCGTCGCCAACTATTATAATAAAACATTTAAAACATCAGGCAAGATGGTCGACTATATAGCTTTGGTCGAAGAAAAAATTAAGAAATTTAAAACAGTAACAATCTTTCATCTCCCTCAAGCCGAGAACCGCCACGTTAATGCATTAGCATACATTGCTGCAATGCTCGAAGAAAGTGAGAAAAGAACTTTGGACATCGAGGTCATCGAACATTCAAGTCTCGACGTGAGTTACACAATACAGATCAATGTTACTGAAGACAAAGATCTTGAAGATTAGAGATGACCATTTAATGCATACCTCAATTCTAACATTCTCCCAAGCAATAAAGAAGAAGCCGGTCACTCTTAGCAAAGTTTTCTCAATCCAAAGTCCAAAATAAATTCTTGTATCGAATCACTAGGAGTGGACCACTTATCGAATGTATATCACAGAAGCAAGTACAAGTAAATATTTGGGAACTTCACAAAGGTATCTGCGCATCATACATCTCGGGAAGATCATTGGCACAAAGGGCGTTTATCCAAGGGTAGTACTGGCCAAAATTGCGACAATATTGCGAAGACTTCGTCCGCAAGTGCTATAAGTGTCAAATCCATGCTCAAGACATCAAAAGCCAAGCCCTCAACTTATACGTTAGTAATGTCTTCTGGCCATTCAAAATATGGGCAATTGATAACATTGGACATTTCTACCAAACATCGGGTAACCGAAAGTTTATTCTTGTGGCTACAGATTACTTCACCAAATGGGTCGAAGTAGTACCGCTATATCATACTGACAAGAACAAAGTCATCAAATTTCTTTGGGAACATATCATCACCAGATTTGGCTGCTCACAAGTGATACGATCTGATAATAGCAAGCAATTCATCAGCAGCAAAGTGCTCTATTTCTTCAACAAATACAAGATTCAATTATCTACTTGGACACCATATTACCCTTAAGGTAATGGCCAAGCAGAAGCTATCAGCAATAGCATCAAGTCGAGGTTACGCAAACGCCTTGAAGAGAAAAAGGGCAGATGGATTTATGAACTACTTAGTATTTTATGGGCATACTGAACAACTCCTCGAACATCTACCAGTTGTAATACCTTCAAATCTCGATCTTCTAAGTACCTGAAGAAAAATCATAGATGAAGAAAATGAACTAGGACTTTTCTGAACCTCAACTGGATCGAAGAAACTTGGAATCATGCCATTGCAAACTTGGGGAGATACCATGACATTCTCAAAAGTAATGTCATGTTCGCCAAGGTATACGGACCACTGTTACATTCGTCTAGGTTTTTTTTTGCTTAGTACTTCTCGAAGGGGGTAACAGGTAATTACACGAATGGGATGTGCCTGAAAATATTGTTTGAGTTTGCAAGCTGAATAAACTAGTATGAGGAGAAAAAGTTCAAGTTTTGAATACTGGGTCTCTGCAGGGGTGAGGGTTTTGCTGATGAAATATACAGGTTTTTCGATATAGGAATCAAGTCGAATGAGCACTGAACTGATGGAAGTTTCTGTGATAGCAAGGTATAAAGAGAGTGTCTCGCCTTCGATAGGGGTACTGATAATAGGCGGACAGCCAAGATAAGTTTTAAGTTCAAGGAAAGCCTGTTTGTACTCAGGGGTCCAATTGATCTCAGGGTCTTTTTCTTTTTTATTTTGTGGGCACCCTGATTGCGAAAGAGGGAAAAAAGCCAAACACATCGGTTAGGTGATTTTGTGGGCACCCTGGACGTCTTTCTTTGTTCGAGGAAAGGCATGTCTATGAAGGCTCGAATGTGGGTGGGATTGATCTCTATCCCGCATTTACTGATAAGGTGACCCAAAAATTTTCCAGATGACACGCCAAATTGGTACTTATCTGGGTTGAGTTTCATATTGTACGTGAGAAGTATTGAGAAGATTTATGTTAGTTCATGGATATATGCATTCTTATGAAGGCTTTTGCATAACATGTCATCGATATAGACTTCGACTGACTTTCCATGCAAGGGTTTGAACATAGTTGCAACGTGGCATTGCTATGTGGCACTGGCACTTTTAAGGCCGATCGACATAATATTGAAATAGTAAAGGCCTTGTTCGGCTATAAATACAATTTTAAGTTGATCTTCAGGGAGGAGGGGTACCTGATTGTAACCCGAAGCTGCATCCATCATAGATAGGCGTTCGTGTCCAGGAGTGGCGTCGAGGAGTACTGAGATAGTTGGGAGTAGAAAACTGTACGTCGGTGTATGCTTATTGAGGTCAGTGAAGTCGACGCAAATTCTAATTTTTTCATTCTTCTTAGGTACTGCCACGATGTTCGATATCCAGTCTGCGTATTTTACTTCTCTGATAAACCCAACGGCTATGAGCTTGTCAGCTTCAAGGTTCACAGCTTCTCGAAGTCGTGGTATCAGTGTATGTTTTTATTACTTTCCTGCTAAGGAATAGGGGATGAGGTCAAGGTAATGGCACGCCAGGTTGGGGTTGACGTCGGGCATTTCCTGAAATATCCAGGCGAAGATATCTTTGTTTGCTCGAAGGAACTCGGAAAGTTCAAGGTGTTCTAACTCGTTAGGGAGGGTTCCAATAAATGTACCGCGACCAGAACCGTTGAGCTTGATATAAACAGTGGGTTCGATGGGCTGTGTGGTATCTGCTGAAGTTGAAAGTATAGGAAGAAGTTGTGATTGTTATGGGCGGTTGACAAGTTTTTGTGTTTGGTCAATCTCTGGGTGCTCGCATGAGCGGGCAAGGCGTTGTGAACCTTTCAAGTTCCAAGTACCCTCATGATTGTTGAATCGATGGGTGTGATGATAGGTCGAATGTATAGCTCGCATGGCGTGAAGCCAATCTCGTTCGAGTATACCAAGGTATTTAAACTTCGGGTCAATGACGATGAAGTTGGTTTGAAGGGTAATGGGACCTATAGTGACGGGTAGACTGATGCGGCCAACAGCGACTTCTGCGGATATGGCGAGTATCGATAAACATAAATTGGCTCATAGGGTGGTAATGGGATCTATAGTGACGGGTAGACTGATGCGGCCAACAGCGACTGATGCGGATATGGCGAGTATCGATAAACATAAATTGGCTCATAGGGTGGTGAAAGTTTCAGAGTAGGAGGGGACCGAGACAGACGTGGATCACGAGCCGTAGGCAAGTGATCGAGAAGGTAGTGATGGTGGGGAGGAAAATGTCGAAGGAGAAGAAGGGGTGTGTTATGGTGAAGCCCCTAAAACAAGTAAAAATTTGAGCTTTAAGGCAAAGTATAGTATTCCGAAGGACATTAGGTTAAAGGAATACCATTATAAGATAACAGACCAAGATGTTCCTTTGGATGACATTCTTATCCATCGAGAATAGATAAAAGGGTCTAAAGCTACTTCTTCGAGCTGACCAGAAGAGGTTTTTAAACTTTTTTGATTTGGTGCCTTGTTAGTTCAACCCCAATATTTATGATCTTTTCTATGTGGTGGGGGTGATAAATAGTTGATTAAAGGAGAAAGGGGAAGATCTTATTACTGTGGATGATTTATGTATGTATTACACACTTAAACAAGATCCACAGAAGTTAGGGTACAGGTACTTGGCGTGAAGAGACCCCTCATTTACAAAATGGTATCCACAGGGTGGCAGTATTTTGATGAGTGTCTCCTCATTTCGGGGAACTTTGAGTTCAATAAGAAAATCAGGGGGAGTCTCTGAAAAGAAAGACTTTCCACTTAGGTGTGTGTTTAGCTAATTTGTATGTCAAAGCTTTGTCTTGTTTGTATTGATTGAAATTGTTGTCTAACTTTTTGTTTGTCTTCGCGCAGCTTTGAAGGAGATCGATAGAACTTTAAATATTATAAAAAAGTTGTACAACATTAGGAAGGGTTACTTCGGTTGGATCGATAAGTTGGTTGTTGATCAAGAGAAAGTTGACAGTCTTTTCTAAGATACCGGTCAAAAGAGAATACAAGCTAAAGGAGATGAAATCCAAGTTATCGACGGTAATATGTCTGCCAGGAACAAGAGGGCCCCAGATTCGAGTTTTCCTCTCTAGAATCCTTCGCTGAGTGGTTACACCATTGACTCTGCAACTGCGAAGAGGGAGGCACTGCTGATGGAAGCCTTTAAGAAAAGTAACAAGAGGAGGGCTGCCAACCAGTCTGTATCTCCAGCTCTTCAATCGAAGATGGTATCTCGACAACCTCCTATAAAGGATGGAGAGAAGGTGGATTTTTGGTATCTGGAACTGTAGATAGTCAACCTCCTAAGGCGGCCACCTTTCTGCAGGTGAAGAAGAAAATGTCCTCAGGCCTGATGAAGAAGTAGCCAGACGAGGAGTATGAGGCTGAGATCTAGCAGACCATGAAATCATATGCCACTGGGACGACTTCTCTTAAGGAGGAGTTTGATGACTACTTCGTGGGGGCAGAAAGTTTATCATCCTTCTTCATTGAAGACCACCGAAATATGAACAAGGTTAGAAATTTCTCTTATTTGCATTGACTAAAAAATTTTGTCCCTCATTCAAAAACTCATGTTATGATTGTAATGCAGATCAAGAAGCTGTTGATCGAGGCTAAACCCTATATTCTTGGTGCTAGCACTCTGGCAAACCAACTCCTCGCTTACAAGAATATTAAGAAGGAGTTGGTGAAGGAGAAAGAGTATCTAGTCCAGGAGAAGGAAAACGTGGAAGCAAAGGTAGAGAAGTTAAAGTATGGGGCTGATAAGGCAAAAGATGTGGTTATTTGTGTTGCGAAGAAGGCCTAGGACATGGAGAAGAGGAAAGAGATCGAGCAGATAAGGGTCGATCTAGTGAAGAAGAGAGAGAGGTGGCGTTGACATTACAGAAGACGAAATTCAAGGGAGATGTTTAGGAACAGATTCTTTCTTCCCGGAGGGCAATGGAAGTGGAGCATTCTAAGGTAATTGATAAAGTGAAGGCTAAAGCCGACGGAGTCAATCTTGACTCTCTAAAGCGGATGAAGATTAATTTTGCTGAGCAGTTCAGGGAGTTGGAAGAGAGAATTTTTTTTATAAAGGTTTGGCTGTTGTTGGCAATCAGTTTTTTCTAGATTCTGATGCAGAGGACGAAGCTCCTGAGGCATCTACAATTTCCATTCACGAGGGTACTGTTCTTGAGGGAGTGTTGACGATCTGACTTCTGATCTCTCTGTGAAAGTGGATACCCCGATCTCTCCCATTGTAGAATAGAAAATGTATTAAAAAGTTTTTGTGGTAATGAATGATGTACAAGTGGTCGATGTTTTTGTTTATTTTTTTGAATGCTTAATTTAAGATATAGTTGTTTGTTGAAGAATGGTTTTGAAGTAATTTATTCAAGATGCATAGAGTTTTTGTAGAAAATTATGCTAAATGTTTTAGTCGACAAGATTGATAGCATGAGATAGTAATGTAGTTAATATGCAGATTGTTGCTTTTAAGCAAGTATATGAGATTATGGAAAGAGGGCCATGTAATGGTTGTAGTGGCCTACTCATAGCCTTTGAACAGACAGTTGAAGCCCACTTCATAGCCCACTCGAATATATCGAATCCCTATCAACCCCTAACATGGCTCCTCAAAGATACCCCAGAGACGAACCTTCGACACCCGGCAAAACTTTGAGAACAAATTAACGTCCCAGCAACAGATATCCTTCGACCTCATTATCACACGGTCAAAGCAAGATAAGATAGACAACTACCTTATCAGATAAGACAGCACATTGATTGGCCTGTGCATCTACAGTGATAAGCCCAACCACCGCGCCGTTCAGAGCCATCACCAATAAATGCAGCAGTAACATTATCGACAAGACCGGCGTCCATCACTCGCCGGGATTTTCTGACAGCATAATCATGTAAATTGGACCCACGCCAGGTAACCCAGCTCCATATGCTTTTATAAATAGAGGAGAGGGGAAACCAGAGGGGGGTTAGAAAAATCTCCTCCGGCCTTGGCATCTTTACCTTCGACCACCCATAAAACTTGTACTCGAACCCTCTAATTTACTCTTTAGTAATATAATCTTTCTTAAAAATCCTCATCAGAGGTCGTAGAGACTCACATTCGGGCCTCTACGCTAGCATTTTCCTTTAGTTTTATCTTATCATTGGCCAATTGCTTGTTCCCTTTGATTGAGGACTGAGTTTACTTTGTAAGAACCGATTCCCCGTCTGAACGGAGTTAGGACCCTACAATTGGCGCCGTTTGTGCTTCCCACCCTACCAATCTCCCTCCCTTATTCCCATACCCTTGCTTTCCACAACAGATGATCAAACTCAATGGCACCCACATGCCGTTCCAACTCCACTCAGGCTAGAAATTCCATCGACGGAGTTGCTGCTCAAATAACATTACTATCTCAACAAGTTGATTAGGCAGAAGAGTGCCACCAGAACCAACTGAATCAGGAACATGAAAGACATCATTTGGCATTGGAAACAGAGTGGAATCGCCGTTTGGATGACAAAAACCGACAAAATAGAGCAATCGATGAGCTACGCAACACCGTCAGAGAGCTACAAAGATTGCAGCCCTTGGAACCTGCTCGTCCGTCCCAAGCGCCTGACCCATCGTGCATTTCTGCCCGCACCCCTTGGCCTTCCTCCAAACCTCGAGTTACCCCTAGCTAACACTAGGACCGAAGGTATTCGCCGTACGATTCCCTCAACCGGCCCTATCCACCTCGGGATTTATCCCATCGAAGACTCTTTTGACTTAACCCTTCGCTCCTCCAGACAACCCACACGCCATCCTGCTTGAGAAGAGCTCAGGGAACACAGTACTGACTTTATGCCATATACTTGACCTCACAACCTTCGACTTCACAAATCTCCCCCTCATCCTCCATACGTTACACAGCAGGAATTCGACCTCAAAATACATCCAATCATCCGTGTTATCTCAAATCCAGCTATAGACTCCTGGAACCACCGCAATAACCCGATTTGCTCTAAACTTTTAGCCATTAAAATACCCTTTAACCTTCGCGCTCCCAAACTCGGCAAATATCGTAATACAGACCCTAAATCCCACATCCTTGAATTCCTAAATGCCCTGAGCCTCTACTCCACGGCTGACTATCTTTTATGTCGCCTTTTTCCAACGAGCCTTACTGATAATCCCCTTCGATGGTACCACAACCACCTAAATGGTGTGATTCGTAACTTTGAGCAACTTTCACAACTTTTCATCGCCCAGTTTGCCTTCAACAAAGACAGAGATGTCAGAGTTGATGCTCTTTTAATTTTCAGAAAGTCTGACAATGAGACCCTCGTAGCCTTCACCCAAAGATTCCTCGACGAATCTTATAAAATTAAAAACCTCGACTGCTATTTTGGCCTACCCGAATGCTCTGCCCGATCACTGCCGAGTAAAAAAACATCTCGTTCTCCACAAACCCAAAACACTGGAAGAAATGCTCCCGAAAGTCAACGGCTATATAGACCTCGAGCGCCATCAAGAGTCCTGCAAACAGAGCCAGCCTCCACAAACAACAACTCACAATAAACCTCGGCAACATACCCACTCTGCCCCTACACCCCCGATCGCTCTATCTCACAGGAGACTGAGAGCTGCAAACACCTAATGATTGATAACCGCACCGAATTGCGTAAGAAGCAACTGAAGCCTATTTTACCTATACTCACTGCTCCCCTCAGTACCCTTCTACCACACATACAGGCAGGCCCCATTTGACGCGTTCCTTTCCCCATCGAAGTCTGACCAGGAAAATCTTTCTGTGCCAACCACAAATGTAATTGTCATCATACCAATAAATACTTCGCCCTTCAGCACTCTCTCAAACTTATCTTCAGAGCAGGATGTTTACATCAATATATTGCCAATCTGCCAAGCTACCTTGATGGGTCCTCACTCAAATCCCTATCCACCCCTACTTCTGACCCAACCGAGGTGCACATCTACAGAGTCAAGTTCATCGAAGTCAATAATATAGACAGTCGACTCTCCAAGAGAAAAAGAAAGCGCGTAGAAAGTAGTATCATATAAAGTGTAAGGACCTAGCCCTCGATCTCACCCAAAGTCGAGCTCACCTAGTTTGAATTACCTCCATCTCAGACTCACGCATTTTTAACACATATCCCTAGTCAACATTCTAACCTACCCTACGAAGTGGTTAAAAACGTAGGCCGAACTTAAACCGAAAAGCCTTATCCAGTCAAAGACATCTGTCTCCTACAAACTCGTCAGTTATTCATTCAACCACCACTAACCACATTATTCGGAAAACGTGCTTTAGCACGATGAAGAGCTGCGGAGAAGGCCTATATAAAGAAAATGTTCCATAAGAGACAAGGACAAGAAAGATTACACAAGAGATCATTAAGAAACTATCAATTCGAGATTCTCAGCAAACATTACAAACTTTATAGTTACAAGTCTAAAGCATTTTTATATTTAGAAATCACTTGTAATAAAGATATCCGCCTCAAGCAATAAAGATAAATTCACAAAAGTCTTCCACACGAGGTCATGGTTTTTTACCTATTCAAATGTTTTCTACGCTAAAATCACCTATTTCATTTCTTACTTTCCATTAAAATATTGTTACAGGTTCATTGGTATAATATCGAATTCCAAGCCATTTCGAGCTTACAGAATTTGACCATTACATTTGGCACCATCTGTGGAAAAGATTGCATTTCTTCGATATCCTAAGGCAGTCTTTCACTAAAACTTTCAATCATGGTTACTTCCAGGTGACCAGCTGTAGGAGCCCAGCTTGAAGTTTCCATGTAGCCGGGGCAACTCACTGAGTTACGGGCGAATCTCAACGCCGAGACAGAGAAACGCGCCAAACTCAAACTTCAGTAAATAAAGGATACTTCAGACTGCTGCCATTGGCTATTCCTATTACTCCGCGGATGTACCAAATGAGGATAAGTTCAGCCAAATGCAGAGGTCACATGGACACTAGAATGCGAAGTAGCTTTTCAGGATCTCAAAACCTATTTGGGGAGGTCTCCTATAATGAACACCCCAGTAGATAATGAGGAACTAATTATCTACCTAGCAGTCACAGATACTTCCCTCAGTTCGGTTATCATTCGCCTAGAAGGGAAAATGGAAAAAAAAGTCTTCTTCATCAGTAAGACCCTCACACCAACGGAAACAGGGTACTCTAAAATTGAGAAACTTCTTCTCACTCATGTTTACACTTCACAAAAACTTAAGCACTACTTCCAAGATCATTCAGTCAAAGTAATGATGAACTACCCACTTCAGGAAGTTCTATCCAAGAAAGAAAAATTAAGAAGAGTACAACAGTGGTCAGTCAGTTTGGGAGAACATGATATCAAGTTCGAACAACTTCATTCTAAAAAAGGTCGGGCCGTTGCTAATTTTCTCGCGGAATATCCATTGGAGGATCCTGAGTGGGAGGAACACGACCCTGATCTTACAAAATAAATACCCAAGGATCCACCCCACAGACCATTCGACGAACGAGCTGAATGGATCACTACATCAGGGTGGAGACTTCTCATAGATAGATCAGCAGGACCAGCAGGGTCAAGAATTGGGATCATTTTAATTTCCCCTTCCAATGACAAAATTGAGAAATCAATCCGCTTGGATTTTAAGGCCTCAAATAATGTCACCGAGTATGAAGCTCTCATTCATGGACTCGACCCTCGCTCTTGAGCTCGATATCCCTGAACTCTCAGTTTACACAGATTTACTACTTATCATCCACTACTACTCAGAGCAATACAAGAAGAATGGGAAGATGATCGAATACGCATCCCTCATTGTAGATTGGATGAGCAAGTTCGAGAAAGCAACTCTCGATTATCTTCTTTAAGGTGAAAATAGATACGCCGATTCCTTGGCATATCTAGCTGGGGTCTTGCGTACAAAAGCCCGATATCTCCTTATCAAAATCATTGTATCCCCTGGCAATGATCGCACTTTTGTATGCATGATCAACATTGGGGGCGATAAAGGGGGAGACGACAATTGGCAAAAGTCATTCTTAGCCTACTTCGAAGTCGACAACAATTGCAACGGACCACTCCCAACAGATCCAAAAGAGCACCAATAGAAAATCAACAACTCGAAGCGCTATACTAATCAGAACGGTGTGTTATACCACCTTTTTGTCGTAGGGCCTTACCTCAAGTGCCTCTCTAAATCAAAAGTAGATAAATTTCTCCACGAATTACATGAAGGGACTTGTGGTTCCCATGCCGCAGGTCGATCATTAGTAAACAAAGCTATCACATAAGGATTATTCTGGCCCGACATGTGCAAGCAAGTAGAGGAGTACTCCCGCAGATGCGACACCTGCCAAAGACATAGACATATGATACGTACCCCTACGCTTGAACTCCATGAAAGCAAGGTATTCTGTCCATTCAAAAGATGGGCACTTGATCGCGTCGACGAATTCTCTAACTCTCCAGGTAACCCCCGTCACCAACTCGTAGCTACTGATTATTTTATGAAATGGGTAGAAGCAGTTCTACTATGTTGAACCAGAAAAGAAGATGTCATCTCTTTTATCTGGAACCATATAGTCACTCGATTTAGGTACCCCCACCTAATTCGTATCGATAACGGGCCCCAATTTGTGGGAGAGAAAGTCATAACCTTCCTAAACCACCACAATATCATCCACTCACCATCCAATCCTTACTATCCTCAAGGCAATGGCCAAGCTGAAATCGCCAACAAAACCATCGTTGATAGACTCAAAAAATGGCTTCATTCAGAGAAAAAAAGGAATTAGTTTCACGAGCTACCTCATGTCCTATGGGCATATCATACCACTCCCCGACAATCAACTGGGTGTACCCCATTCCTCCTTGCTTATGGCACTGAGGCTGCCATTCCTTCTGAATATCATCACCCAGTTCGTGATCATAAGCTAATTGACGAGGAAAATGATTTTGAGTTGGCTTGCAACCTCAATATGATAGATGAAGCCAGGGAACGCGCCATCGCTAACCTAGGTCGATATCATCATATGCTTACCAGATCGTACAGCAACCGACTCAGGTGTTGTACCTTCTAAATTGAAGATCTCGTCCTCAGAGAAATTCTTCAACATCGCAAAGAGCCTCACACTGGAAAATTAGCCGATAATTAGGAGGGTTCATTTATTATCACAGGTCTCTCAGGCCTGGGATCATATTATCTCATGACAGAAGAGGGAATCCTCATTTCAAATCCTTAAAACACTAGACGACTAAAATAGAACTATCGTTAAAGCATCTTACTACTCCATTTCCTTTCCTCACTTTTGTTTTTTTCTTTTTCAATTCCAAAAGTGAGGTATCCATCTCATTCAATGTAAATTTTAAACTGATCAATTAAACTTCCATGTTTTTACAGCATCTCTCTACTTACGAAGATTCACCCATATTCTATAGATTAAAATATAGAGAATACTAGCTTTCAATCGATCTTATTCTAGTTAAATCAAGGATAATACTTGGTTTGGCTAACTCTGCTAAATCTCTCCGATTGTAGCAAGTGCAGAAATTTATTTCATATCGTACACTCTACCAAACATCAGATAGGGCAAAGATAATACTAACCTTTATCTACTTCAACTTGTTTGGGCTATTATACCAGTTAGATCAAGGATAACCCTTGGTTTGGCTTACTCTACTAAATCTTTGTGATTGCAGCAAGTGTAGAAACTTGTTTTATATCAATAACTCTATCAGGCATAATATAAGATAAAGGTAATACTAGCCTTCAACTCTTTCAATATGTCTGTAATATTTTTATAGTTCAATCAAGATTCAACTTGGTTTAACTCATCCTATCTCTGCGATTGGAACAAATATAAAAAAAAAATATTTCAAAGGCCCCATCAGGCATAAGATAAGGCAAAGGTAATACTAGCATTTATCTCTTTTAATATGTTTGTAGCATTTCTATAGTTCAATCAAGATTCAACTTGGTTTAACTCAATCCATTTCTGCGATTGGAACAAATGTAAAAACTTGCTTTATATCAAAGACCCTACCATACATAAGATAAGGCAAAGGTCATACTAGCTTTCATTTATTTCACTATGTCTACGGCAGATGCTATTCATTTTTCAGGTTCTATTACAATGGATATATTTTCTATTGATAGGATGTCAGTCATGCTTCACCCTTCAGCAGGAGGTCAAACAGGATTCAGTTTGTGAGTTACAATAACTCTGCCCCTCTCTATCAGATCAGCAGGTCGTGGGCTTAAATTGGTTTCCATAAAAGTCATACAGTTCCCCTGATCTATATCCACTTTACAAATGCATCACTTATCAGACAGGTTCGTAAACAAGGTATTTCGTACTAACTCAAGTCTTTTTATTTCCTCTATAAAATATACAACGGCTGACTTTAATAGGTATTCCCATGATGCATGAGCTACAACGATCTTTGAAAAATGATGTCTCACCTTCTCAGGGCGTGACTCCAAACTCGCGTACAGATTCTTCTGATGTTTATTTCCCAGTCTATCAAATCATAAAAAGTTATATTTTCCTCTACATTTTTATAATATCTAGCTGGTTTAGTCTGAACAGCGACCTCCAAGTTCACCACCTGAGCACGCAGTATCGCAATTTATACATTCAATTCTTCCCGGATCAAAGTATCCTTTAACAAGTCATCATTCTTCTTCTTCAGAACTTCCTTCGTCCAGATTTCCCCTTCCAAGACCTTCTCCCTGATAAGTACCGCATCTAATTTTTGTTGACAGTCTCTTAAGTTTGCATTTCCTCTCTGCACATGTCCTTGAATTTTAGCTACATCACCTTCCATCTCTCTAATTCGACTTGAGAGTCTAACTACATCCCCTTGGACTAGAGAAGCCTTCACCTCATTTCTACTTCCCCTGGAGCACTCTCTAGCCTTGGCTTTCTTGACACACGCGTTAGCTTGCGTCAGTTCGGTCTTTAATCATGCCACCCTCTCATTAAATTCGTTATACCTTCGTTGCATTCCTCGAAACTTCATATCCTTGCTAGGTAGGGCTATATGCAAGTGTTCAGCCGCAGTTTCTGAAGCTGATAGATTTTTGTGAGCTACCCTCAACTCGTTATCTTTTTCAATAATTTTTTGTTTCAGTCACTCCAGCTCATTTTTACAATTCTGAAGATCAAATTGAAATTGACCTTCCGATCTTTCTAGTGCCTAAATACGGTATTGAGCCATTTCAGCCTGCTTACCCTTAGCCATCAACATGTCAACCCAACTTTGAAGCTTCGCGGCATGTTTTGTTATCTCCGCTAGCTCTTTTAGCCCCTTGCCTATTTCGGCATCTTTCTCTTCGACCTTATGAGTGAGTCCAGAAATAGCCTAGGTTGCCTCCACAAGCTTAAAATGCACATTTACGTGTTGATCTTCTCTGATCTCATTCGCCTCTCTCATCCTATCCAACTCTTCTGCAAATTCCCGGTTACATTGGAGTACATCGTCCTTGCGCGAGCGAGCTAAATCTAATTCAACCTGTACAATATATAAATATTAATACAGTTCGATTCAGAATACCATCAATATGCATATATATATATATATATACATATATATATTATATTTATATATATATCTCATTTCTAAATTTATGTATGATTTTTAACATCTGCAGTATGCACCTACTTTAAGAATAAAAGGTTGGGGTACATTATCAGATAAACGCTACATGAGCTATATTGCGAAGTCTCAGGTACATGTTTTTGATATACTACTTTATACAAAGAGCGTTAGATTTCTCTATGCACTATGTTAGTGTGAATTTCCTAAAGCTAATAGCAAAAAATTTGATCTACATCTACGTCTTACTTACTTAGTAGCTTTATGTCGATATAACATAAAAGTTAAAAGACCTATTCCTATCTAACCTGCAGTTCCACTTGCGAAGATAGCAAGGCTATAGAGGTCTCTCTTTCCCTAGCAAGCCCGGTCTCTAGATCTTTTATTCTTATACTCATTTCTCTAAGTGCCTACAAGAGGTTTAAAAAAAAAGTCAACCTACAGAAGTCTCCTTCATACATAGAATCCAACAGTTTACAAATATTCATACAAAAGCACATTTCTACCCTACCTTCTCATTATCACCCTCTGAAAGTTCGGTGTCATCTCCTTGATTGTCAAGCACCATTTGACTGGAGACACCGTCCAGACCATCAATGACCCCCACCGGTACCTCTTCTACTTCTTCCTCATCCCCCTCCTCGACATAGGTATCTGCCTTAATGGCATCCACCTCATCCTTGAAATACCCCTTTGACATCAGGTGGCGCCCCAACCTTCGTGATCTACTTTCACCTCATCAAGAGTCACCCTGGCCTCTGATTAAAGATGGTCAATCGCTACTATATAAGAAGCCTTCAAGGCCTCCAACTTCTTTGTTTCCTTGAGAACATCCGCCTTCGATCGAGTTAACTTCTGTTCAAACTCGATTTCCCCTTCTTCAGCTCAGATTTATTTTCTTCAATTCTGAGCCAAACTCCCCTCATCAAACGAGCAACCTGCAAAGCACAAATTCGACTTTTTTTTTTACAAAAAGTAAGAGTGTATTAAGAAGAAAAAGAGATACAATTGAGGGGAAGCATGGCCAGGCCCATTCATCTAGGAAAATCTATAGTAGCATACATGTGGTTCTTCTACTATAGTAAGGAAGCTTGGTCTGTCATGAAATCTTTCAAAACAACCTGCAAGAAGATGTCTGCCCCTCTTAGCAACATAAATTGCCAAGAAATTTATCACTTTCCAATAGTGTGTGAATCTGAGATTCTCGAATGAGTTCTTTATATGGTTTCATCGAACTCTATGAGTCCAGGGAACTTGATTTCTTTCAAAGTCTGTAATGGTTTGCTGAAAGTTTGCTTCGATCCAAATGTTGTTCTAGTTTCTTTGAGCATCCCAATAAAGAGCTCCAATCACAGCTTCATATTTCGAAAAGATACGAGTTTTAAAGCCCAACCCATAGGATAGAATACCAATGACTTCTCTGCAGTTATTTCTTACCACAACACCTGTGCCAGCTGTTCCCGGAGAGCCAAGAGTAACTGCCCCCACGTTGATCTTAACTTCTTGAAACTAGGGCAAAGCCCAGATATAGCTCTGAACGCGAGGGAGAGGTCTAGCTTTAGTAGGATGCCCAAGGCAACGACTATTACAAGTTTAAAACAGTTATTGGACATACTATTTACAGAAAGGATTGTCGCTTCCTTTGCAGCAGCAAGGATCTTGCATTTAATATCATTAAAACAAAAGGGATACCCCTCAAAGACAAGATCATTTCTGGCTCTCCAAAGAAGATAAATAAAGTTGAGTACAGCAGCCTTCCATAGGTTTGAAATGTAAGCACTCATCTGGGAACATGAATCGAGAGTTTGCTTGAGATTTGAAAAACCAGCTTGAATGTGGAACAAATAAGCCAACCAATCCCAAGTTTATTTAGATAACGGGCATTGCCAAAGTAGATGGTCAAGAGTTTCTAGATTTGAAAGGCAGAGAGAGCATCTAGAAGTCAGAATCAGCCCCTGTTTAATCAGGTTGTCCTTGGTTGCCAACGAGTTATGACAAACTCTCCAGATGAAAGAAACGATTCTAGGCATCAAAACTTTGTTGTTTGTATAGTTGTGCCACCAAACTTTTGGCCGATGGGAGCTAATTTTTTCGAAAGCGCAAAAAATGGTCGTGTGAACTATGCTTCCAAACTCGGATATCTTGGTCATAATTATTCAGGAAGATGCTATTCAGATCGATGCCATGAGAGTTCAGGAATTCCACAATTTCAGTAGGTACCGACCAAGAGTTCAGATAAATTATTTGGCTTAACTTAGCTTTACAGTACTTCCACGTATCTGTTGGGATGTCCAGGAGGTCTATAAGAGCAACCTCTGAACCCCATAAATCCCTCAAGAAATTGATGCTCTTGCCTTATCCAATAATCCATTTAGAGTTGGCTTTAACCATGTTAATAGCTTCCTTTAGACCAGTCCAGATTGAGGAGTGTTTGTTGTAGTTAATAAGAAGGCCTTCTCAAGTTAAGAATTTTGCTCGAAGAAATTTAGCCCATGGATCTTGAGCATTGAGGAAACCCTAACCCAACTTCATTAGCATTGCTTGGTTGGTGTCTCTCAACCCATGAATACCAATGCCCCCTTTTCTAGGATGCTTGCAAACTTTACCCCATTTGATTCTGATAAATTTCTTCTTGTCCGAATTTGCTGACCACAAAAAGTTTCGAATAATTCACTCTCCCTCTTTGATAGCTGTGATCGGCCACTTGTAAATAGCCATATTGAAGATAGGAAGGCTTGTAAGAATGGATTTAACCAGAGCAATTCTACTCTGAAAGGAAAAAATCTTCTCACTCCAACCGGAAACTCTGGACCGAATTTTGTCAATAAGAGGAGCCACCGTTACCTTCAAGACTCTACCTTATACCAGAGGAATCCCAAGATACTTCTCTGGCAGAGTTCCCATTCCAAACATAAAAAGTGTGGAGATAGTGTTCAGTTTGGATGAGGATATAGAACTAGCAAAAAATTTGCATTTGAACTTATTTATCCATTGGCTGGAAGAGGATTGATTGACCTCCATGAGAATTTTTAGAGCCTTAAGACCTTTTCTGTCGCTTTTGGCAAATATGAAAATATCATCTGCAAAAAGGAGATGAGATGGACTAGAGATGGTCTTAAATGTAACCATAGGCTTTGCTTGTCTCGTAACCAAGAAATACCTCAACTAAAAACATCTTCAACAAGAGCAAAAAGGTTGGGATAAAGAGGACAGCCTTGTCTGAGACCTCTTGAAGCTTTAAAGAACTCGCAAGGACCTCCATTAATAAGTAATGATGTGTGAGCACAATTAAGAATCACCCTAATCCATTTGTGCAATTTGTATGAGAATCCTAGCTGATTAAGCACTTTGAGCAAGAAAGACCAGCTGACTGTGTCAAAAGCTTGGGAAATATCAATCTTTAGCGCGATATTCCCTTGCTTTCTACAGGTTCTCAATTCGTTTATCATCTTTAAAGAAAGAGCAATATTAGAGTGGATAGACCTGTCAGTCACAAAATCTCTTTGTTCCACTGAAATGATACAAAGGCCCAAATTACAAAGTCTCGCGGCAAGAATTTTTGTAATCACTTTAAGCATAAAGTTGCTCAGGCAGATTGGTCAAAAATTTCCCATGGTGGATTGATGACGATCTTTAGAATTAAGAACCAAGAAATTTGAGTTGAAACCTTTTGGAATCGAAGAGTCCGTAAAGAAAGATATCACGGCTCTGCATAGATCAACACCTATGACATCCTAAAATTGTTGGAAGAATGCCCCACTGAAACAATCAGGACCAGGACTACTCTCTCCACTAAGACCAAAAACTGCCACTCTGACTTCTTCTGGTGAGGGAAGGATACAAAGCATCTAATTTTGATCAGCAGTAATGAGAGTAGGAGTCAAGCCCACAAGATCATAATTGATATTTCAGTGCACATGAGTGAACTTTGTTTTATAGTAACCCACAATATGCTCTTTGATATCCGTTTGATTTGAAAGAATGGAAGCATTTTCAAGGGCAACTTCTGTGATAAGGCTTTTTTGATTTTTGATCCTATGAAGAGCATGGAAGTACCTTGAATTTCTCTCTCCGCTGACAAGCCAAAGAGCCTTAGCTTTCTACCTCCAAATAGAATCTTTAAGGTTTAGTAGACCGTTGAGAGAGAATTGCTTTGAAGAGGCTTCATTCATAAGACTATCTGAGTAGTTGTTATCCAACTGAGTCTACTGGTCCTCTAGGTCTGCTACCCTGGTCTCAATTTGCGTTGTTAAACCCCCCAAATTTTCTTTTCTCCAAATTTTAATTACAGTTTTAAGCCTCTGAAGCTTCTTCATGAGCACAAATAAAGGATCTCCATGGAGCCCTTTACCCCAAGACTTTAAGACCAGATCATTGAAGTTGTTGATCGAACCCCAGCCTTTAAGGAATTTGAAAGGGATGTTATTTGGTTTGGGAAGTTCTTGTATACATCCCACCATGGCTGAATGATCTGAGTTTTCTCTAGTCATATACTTGCAGGCCCAACCGTCAAACTTTTGTTTCCAAGTACTATTGTAAAGAGCTTGATCAAGTCTTCTCATAATTCTATCTTTTACCTTCTGCCCATTGCATCAAGAGAATTTGTAGCCTGTGTAGAAGCTTTCAAAAAGGCTACAGGAATCTATACAGTCATTGAATTCGCTAATGGAGCACGGAAGAGGCCCTGTACCACCACGTCTTTTATCCCAATTTTGAATACAGGCCAACTAGGGGAGATTGAGCGCTGCAAGATTTGCCATATCAGCCCATAAAGCCCTTCTAGCTGAGATAGTGACCATGCCATGAATTGCTGATATCAAAATCCCATCATGAACGATAGTAATTTGTTGGGGAGACCCCGTCACAAGAGATAGTGACCATGCCAAACACACCACAAGTTTCTAAGCCTGGAATCACAATCATTTGAGATATAAGAGTGACTGTAATCGGTAAGACCCAATTTGAGAATATTTGCTAAAGTAGCTTTAATTAGAGGTTCCGCAATGAAAATATATTTTGGTTTAAATTTCTCACTAGCCGTTGAAGAGAAAGTCTGGAGAATTTATTACCAATGTCGCGGATGTTCCAGTAGGTCACCTTCATTGAGAACCAGTTTTTTTTTGTTGCTTGAATGAGTATTTGGATATCTTTTTCCCACACTAATTCCCGCAGACTTATTCTTAGCAGTTTTCTTCTTCATTGACTCTTCCTTTGCCCGGTGTTTGCCAGTCACTTTCGTAAGCAATCAGGGCTTTGTCCCTCTCCGTATCATCAACCATATCTGCCCATTTCAAGGATGATTATAGCTTGATAAGAGCTATTTCTTTATGGATTTGGTGAGGGGCTTCAGAGCAGTAAGTATCTTGACTTTGCACATTGGATGTTTCATTATCTGGTTGAGCATTGTAGGTTGCCTTAAGATTCTGTATCTAATCATGCGTCTCCTCTTGTCTTGCCTGAACTGGTATAAAGAGGCCATCTGCCAGGGTTTGCCTTGGCGTTTTATCAAACACCACTGTTGTATTCTCGCTAGCTTCCTCCGGCTCATCAAGTAATTCCTTCCCTTTACTCAGAGCTTCTTTTTTATGCTTCTTTTTTCTAATTCATTTCTTCCGATTCTTTGTATAGACTGCTTCAGGAGTGGGAACCTCTTGGTTGCATTGCTTCTCTTTTGGTTCCTTTGCTCTAAGAACTTGCTCTTAAATAGCTCGGCATTCCACAATCGTGTGCCCAATGATTTTACAGTGATTGCATAATTTAAGGGGTATTTCCCATCTCAACCTTTTGCCAAAAGTCTCCTTCATCGACTTCCACCAGAATTTTATTTGGGACAGGTACTGCAAGGTCGATGTCTCCAAGAACTTTTGCAAAATGGCCAAAATCTATTGCCGATGATGAATGATCAATCATAATTGGTGTTCCCAGAGTTCTCCCAAGAGACATCAAGGTTTCTACTTCCCAGAATTCGACTCCTAATCCCAGAAATTTTACCCACACGAGGGCATGAGAATTTTTTTGCTTTTCAGGATCAAAAAATGGACTCCAGGGTGATAGCCGAAGCAAGTGCTTCCCAATAACCCAAGGCCCACCTGACCAAATCTTGTTCCGGTATTCTTCGTTGTCCAGAAAGATTGTGATGTAACCCTTACCAACTGGTATCAATCTACAGATTCCTTTAGGCTTCCAAAGATCAATCACCTGAGTTCGAGCTTCCATGATTGAGATCTTTTACAAATCCAATCTACAAACAAGGTTGTATCTGTTTCTATTCAAACCCCTTTTATGGGCTTCAATTGCCACTTTGATGGACGGAAAATCCCCTCTTCTTCCAGAGGTAGGGAGTTGTTCAAGTGAACAGCTTTGACCTTCGTTCTCCTTAGCCATCTCTACGTACCTTGATGCTCCATTTTGGACTGAGTTAGAATTTGGTGGAACCCTAGGGAAAGAGCTTTTGATCTCCCAAATATCTATGATCAAAAGAGAGATTTTGGTGTAGTTAATCAGTGATTTGCCAAAGAAAAGCAAATATAACCAAATTTTGGATGAAATCGCTTCTCATAATCGCTTATCTCTCTAGATCGATTAGAAAAGGACACATAAATTTGACCTCAACGTGAGCTCGGAATGCAAAACACAAACATATTTCACACAGTAGAGCATAGACTTACCATCTTGCTCACATCCTCTTCACCGGGAAGAGTGGCCAACTTAGCCCTTTCCTCCACTGCTTGGAGATCGTCCTCAGCAGCAGGTCATTCTTCAGTGACTCTTTCCCCCGACCTCCCAGGAGTTTTTTTTCTTCTCTTTTTATCTTTTCCGTCACCCTCACCACTTCCAGTGGTACCAGAAGCCGACGGATGCTTCAACATTTGTTTCTTCAGAAATGTTTAAGCTAACTTGCTCGACATAATAGACTTCGGCTGAACTGAACTGTCTATTCTAGGGGCCTTGGCCACATTGGTTCGGCCATCCCCACCAGTTCCAATCATCTTCCCATCATCAACGCCCGCCATAAGCCTGGTCGATTGAGATTTTTAAACCTTTTTTGATTTACTCCTAATCCTTTTCTTCCTGCTAACCCCGAGTCCTTCTAACATGAATTCAAGCTCAACCTCTTCCTCCGCAACTTCGTCTAACAGGGAATCTTTCCTCTCCACTCAGGACTTCGAGCCTGCTATGTACAATATTTATTATTATCACAAAAAGATCATCAGTTCGTACGTATCAATATTATACTTTATGCATTATTATACTTACTTTGTTATACAGTTCTAAATAGGAGATCCAAAGGTCTTTATCATCTCTCTAAAGACAATTACCCTTCACCAATATTACGTTATCATTCCAGGCTCGACCTACTGAATTAAGATCGAAGAAGCGACGCCGAGATGCACTCACACAAAAATATGCCCCACCACTGGCCTTATAATTCTTTACCCCATAAAACTATAATACGTCCTCAGAGGTTATCCTCCTCGCCTTCCCCTCATTTTTTGATTTTTCATTCAGATAGTCGCAAACAACTAATACTTCCCACATATTCCCCTTTAATTGAACAGGACATGCCTCAATCGTATTCATAATCCCCTTCGCCAAATTGGTAAGGGGAAGACTCAGCTCGCACTCTAATTGAGAGAGGTAACACAAGAAACCCTCTGACAGGTCATTCCGAACATCCCCGTCAAAATATTCTAACGAGATCGATTCATCTATACCCCTATCTCATTTTTCCTCATCCAAATCAGCCAATAAATAAAAATATTCTTCCCCCGTCATAACCGTACACCCCCTAAGCATTCTACCAGCGTATTCTACGCAGTTGCCCTATTTTCCTCCTACGAAAGCTTTAGATTTACAAAATTCCCTAAATACATCTGAACCAGGGGGATAGGCCACCAATTTACCAGGAAAACCTATAAATTACCCCAAACTAACTTCTACCTCACCATCAAACTCTTCCATATGACCGGAGGTCGAAACCTCGTTAATAGGCGAACTATCCATCTTAACTATAATTTTACAAGCAAAGATTGGTTCTACCCAAATCCCTCATACATTCGACCTACATATAGGTTTAGGTATCTATCATTATTTTATACACATCGATCATTCATATGCAACATATCTATCAAAGATTATGTCCATATGTTAAATATCATGAATTGTTATAAATAAGTAATTTACTAGGATTTGCATAAAAAGATTATGATTTACAAAATAAACACAACACACGTCTCTACTAACCTTCAGTGTTAGAATGAGAATCCATAGTAGCGCTGAGTCCTTCCCTCACAACATTGTTGTACTTCCACCTATGAGATTTTATGCCCGTAACTTTCTTTGATTGTTGGTCACCCTTAGATAAATCCAAGTCAAATGGTTAAAAACGTTAAAATCTACATTTCCCCATTCAACATTCCAACCTACCCCATGAACTGGTTAAAAATGTGGGCCAAACTTAAATTGGAAAACCTTATCCAGTCAAAGATACCTGTCTTCTATGAACTCGTCAGTTATTCAGTCAACTGCCACTAACCACATTGTTCGTAAAACGTGCTCCAGTATGATGAAGAGCTGCGGAGAAGGCCTATATAAATAAAATTTTCCAAAAAAAACAAGGACGATAAAAATTACACAAGAGATTATTAAGAAACTACTGATTTGAGATTCTTAGCAAAGATTACAAACTTTTAAGTTACAAGGTTAAAGCATTTTTATATTTAGAGATCACTTGTAATAAAAATATCCGCCTCAAGCAATAAAGATATTTTCACAAAAATCCTCCATATAAGATTATGGTTTTTTTACCTATTTAAAGGTTTTCCACTCTAAAATCACTTATTTCATTTCTAACTTTCCATTAGAATATAGTTACAGGTTCATTGGTGTGATAGTGAATTCTAAGCCATTTCGAGCTTACAGAATTTGGCCATTACATAAAGGATATTGAGTTAATAGGTATGTGTTTTATACAAAAGACTCAGAGAGCTGTAAGACTACTCAAAACAGCAGGGTCAAAATAAAGGCAATGACTAACTTCAGATCTAGTAGTAGAGATCAGAATCTCGTTCAAGAAGAAGCCACGTATTATGGATTTATTAGAGAGATAATTGAACTAGATTATTATGACTTCAAGTAAAGTGTATTCTATTGTGATTGGGTACGGATTGAAGACAAAGTTAACGGATGTAAAATTGATCTAGTGACAAATTTAACGCTTGTGAATTTTGTGAGGCTAAAAATAAATTCAAATCAACATGATAAACCATTTTATATTATATCTCAGGCTTCACAGGTCATCTATTACAAAGATTCAAGTAAGGATAATTAGTATGTTGTTATTGATGCTCTATAAAGATTAACTATGGACATTGACTGATCCAGGAGGATCTGAGTTTTTTTTACTTTTTAAGAAGTTTATTCGAACAGACTTTACACCCTTTGTATTCGAATAGAGTCTTTTCCTATTCGAATACATTTCAGCCTGATCAGTTTTATTCGAATAGACTTATGTCTGCTCAAATACATTTCAGCCTAATCACTTTTATTCGAATAGAGAATTATGTCTGTTCGAATGCATTTCAGCCTGATCAGTTTTATTCGAATATAAATTATGTGTATTCGAATACTTTTTTGTTTATTCGAACAGAAACTTGTTCTGCTCAAACAAAGGCGCGATTCAACATTTTTCCTTGAGGCAGTGATTGTATTTTTTAGGGCTATTTTTGCTCGAGATGCGTTCTTTTAGTATTTTATGTTCCCTAGTATTTAAATAGAACTTAGGTTATTTTCTAGGATAAGTTTTTTATGTTAGATCAAGAGAGAGTTATGGGAGTAGCCTAGGGTTTTGGAGTAATTCATTATAATCTACTTCATTTCTTTTAAGCAATCAAGCTTGTTTTGCCCAATTTTTAGTGTTCTTCGTGTTTTTCTACTAACTAAAAGCTTCTCAATCGTATTGTTGATTAAGTGGCATCGGTTTTCCAGTTATGATCTTCGGGGTTTGATTGGGATTTATTGTCTCTACACGTGATCGTCTCAAGCAAACGAAGGAGAAGCTAGTGATTCCGTTGAAGATCCATCGCAAACCTAATTCGATAAAGAAGGACAATTTGGAGATGGGCGATCCCAACGAAAGACTCACAATTTTAGAAATGACAGTTTTCGCCCTAACTTCAACTGTAGGGGAGTTAGTAGAGTAGTTGCATCTAACGAACCTCGTTAAGGCTGCCACTTTGGTAAAACGGCGAGGCCGTTCAAAGAAGAAAGGGGTTATGGGGGTGGATGGTGACAAGGACATTCCAGTTTTTGATGATTCTAGTGTTGCCGACTCCGACGAAGAGCGATCGGCTATTTGTAAGTCCACGAATCTTTTGCGTAGTCTTCGTATTGGTTTTAAGATTAAAATTCCGATATTCGACGGTTCGATAGATGCCGAGATATTGGATAACTGGTTGGATAGGCTAGAAATTTATTTTTTAGTTTATGAATACTCCAATGCTCAACAAATTTGCTTTGCTACGTTGAAATTTACAAGTCATGCACTCACGAGGTGGAAATCTTATCGAAAATTCCACGAACCAAGCTTTAGTTTTGGACATTGATGTGGACGTGTATGAGGTGTTCATGAAGGACACAGGGGGTTTGTCGGAGTCCATTGGGAGAGAGTTGAAGCTCTTTACTGTGGCCAATATTGAAGATGCTACCGTGAAGCCAATTACCATTAATTGCAAGTACTTGAAGAGTGACAAAGAAGACGACAAGATCAAGTCGGGGTGCAAGTCTAGTTGAAAACACGAGCATAAGGGAGAGGCCAAATGAGAGGGGTCTACGTCCAAGGAATTTCATTACAATCATTGTAAGGTGAATGGGAATCTTTCCGATTATTGTTGGAAACTTCACCCGGAGCTTCGGCCGAAGGAGAAAAAGCGTACTATAGAGAAATATGCACTAGCCGCAGAGGTTGTTGATCTTTCGGGTTTAGATAAACTAAATCCTAAGCTTACACTTATGTTTTAGCAGACTTTGGCTACCGAGGAGGAGAGTCGGGAAGAGCTTTTTCATGTCAATATTCAGGTAAACCAGAGTTTAGTGAAGGCCATTATGGATCTGGGTAGTCATAAAATTTTAATTTCTAAGACGTTGGTGACGAAGATGGGTTTGATGATTACAGCTCATCCTAGACCGTATGGTTTGGGGTAGTTTCAAAAGGATGTGGAGGCGATGGTCATGAAGCAGTGTACATTCAAGTTTGCGATTTCTGAGAAGTTTATTGATGAGGTGGCGTGTGAGCTGGTTCCTTTGGATGTATGTCAAGTCATCTTGGGTAGCCCTTATCTTTGAGACCGAGATGTAAGTCATTACTGTAGAGCTCACAAGTATCATCTTGCAAAGGAGGGAAAGGAGTTCCATATCAATGCTTGTAAGGAGTATGTCGCAACATCAAATTTAGTAACGGCGACTCAGGTGAAGCGGTTGGTTAATGCGAGCGGCAAGTTTGTGTTATTGCTGCAACCGGTTCAGGAGGGTACGTCGGCAACAGTATATTCTCCAATGACAATATTTTTTAAGCAACAAACCGACTTGGGGAAGTTGCAAGAGGAGGTTGTGGTACATACTAATTACAAACCGTTCCAGTTTTTAGCTATACAGTCCAAGCTACAATAAGCTTGCCAGATGAAGGGGTTGTCATATCTCCAACAATTTCCCTTGATTATACAGCATAAGAAGGGCGTGGTCAACAAAATAGCTGATAGGTTATCTCGGCCCCTATTACAAACTACTTCTGCTATGTTGGTTTCTATGCAGATTTAACCTTTTATTATGTCAGGATATGTTGTAGGATATGATGATCCTAAGGGGCGTAGTGTGTTTCGCCGAAAGTTGCTGCCAGGCAATACATGTGTCCATTTTGATTCATTTCGAGATGGGAAGAAGGGTCAGCTACCTCGTTCGTCAAAGTGGTACAGCAGGATAAGAGTAGTGCCGCATTCCCACATCTCCAGTTCTAGCTTGAGCAAGGAGCTTAAGGCTCCTAAAAGGGGGAGCCATGATCCAGGAGGATCTGAGTTTTTTTTACTTTTTAAGAAGTCTATTCAAACAGACTTTACACCCTTTGTATTCGAATAGAGTCTTTTCCTATTCAAATACATTTCAGCCTGATCAGTTTTATTCGAATAGACTTATGTATGTTCGAATACATTTTAGCCTGATCATTTTTATTCGAATTGAATTATGTCTGTTCGAATACATTTCAGCCTGATCAGTTTTATTCGAATACAAATTATGTGTATTTGAATACTTTTTGTTTATTTGAACAAAAACTTGTTCTGTTCAAACAGAGGCGCGATTCATCATTTTTTCGTGAGGTGGTGATTGTATTTTTGATGGGTATTTTACCTTGAGATGTGTTCTTTTTGTATTTTAAGTTCCTCAGTATATAAAGAGAACTTAGGTTAATTTCTAGGGTAAGTTTTTTATGCTAGATCTAGAGAGAGTTCTAGGAGAAACCTAGGGCATTGGAGTGATTCATTGTAATCTACTTCATTTCTTTTAAGCAATTAAGCTTGGTTTGCCTAATTTCAGGTGTTCTTCGTATTTTTCTACTAACTAAAAGCTTCTCAATCTTATTGTAGATTATTGACGCTTACGAAGACCCACTGGTTTTTGAGGAAAGAACCATAGCTTCTACAGCAACGTCAACGTTATTAAATGATCTCATAAATGAGGATGAAGAAATTGCTAAAGAAACATGGGTGTAAAAGAAAATTGGTTTTCTCATTTAGTATTATGATGTGTCTGATTTAATGGAATAGGATGATATTTTTTTTGATTCACGCATTCATTTTATTAAATGCAATGTTTTGCAGAATGAGATTATTCATTTTATTATACTGTTGAGTTTGTTATATAATAAATGTAAGGTATCTACAATTCTTCAAATCATGCATTTCTAAGTTAATTTTCATTATTTCTTTACATTCTGAATAAAAAAAGTTGTATTTTATACTTATTAATATAATCTTTAAAAAATTTCCATGTATCAGGATGTCGATATCATCAGGAAGACGCTCCATGTCATCAAACCAAATGGAAGACTCTTATAATCTTGCGCCCCAAAGGGCATCCACATCACCAGGTATCAATTGCATGTTTTTGACATTTTAGTAGTTAAATTAATAATCCTTGTACGCCTTCTTGAGTATATTGTAGGTTTATTACGAAAGAGGAAGGCTCTCATGTTGAACGAGGCTGGACAAGCCATCGGTGATAAATCAACAAAGTTCTTTACTCGTATTAGGGAGATAGCCAGGGAACATATTCCAATATATATCCCAACCTGGAAAGGTGTTTCAAATGATACGAAAATGTTAATTTGGAATAGCCTTAGTGTAAGTTGTTATTATTAATGTTATGGTACGTCTCGTTCCTATTGTAATTACTTCTTTTAAGTTTTATTTATTTTTAACATTATAGAACGAGTATGAACTCTCACTACCAGCAAAGGATCAGGTCTTGATAGGTGCAAATATAGCTTGGAAAAATAAAAAATGTGAGTTGAGGAAATTTAACTACAAGTATCCTACAGACAATGAAAGAAAAAAAAATTGCCCAGCGAGAAAAACTTAGGAAGATTGGAAACAATTTGATGATTTGAGTTCTAATCCAAAGGTTGTAGCTATGCGTGCTAGGAATAAAGTAAATAAAAGTAAAATGCAAAGGCCACACACAACAGGGAGAACGGGAATATATAGACTAGCTTATTATATGGTATGTTTTATTTTCAACTGTTTAATTATGAATAAATCATCTTAGTTAACTTGTGATATTTTTTTAACAGAGAAGCAAAGTTCACAAAACCGCTAGAACATATTATTTCCTTGCTGATCACACGTGCTCTGATAGATCTTTCCTTACGCCATTTCTCGAGGCTAAAGTGGTAAGATTATAATTGAAAATTGACATATTTAGATTTTCTTATTACATAAATATTTTCATATAAACTAATGAACTTCGTTTAATTTCCAATTCGCATTTCTCAAAGATAATACTTTGATATAAATATACATGTTACAGTTACATCCGCATTTTGTATTTGTAGGCCGAAATCAAATCTAATGTTGAGAAAAATCCCAAGTCTAAACATTACGATATGGATGATGACCCGATAGGAAGAGCATATGGCCCTGAATAAAAGGGTCGTGTACTTGGAGAGGGAATTCTTATAGCAAAATTTATGCTAAAACACATGAAACATGTAAGGACAGTCATTAAGGAGGGGAAGCTAGCATATAAAGAAATCAATAATAAGCTTAATGTCATTATTGAGGAGGTCAAAACCCTTAAAGAGAATGCAACTAGAGAAGGTCAGAGAGCGCAAAATGCAAGTCCATATCACACCTCAGAGGTAGGCATTTGCACCAAATATCTCTTTTAGCTACTTTTTCTTCTTATAATTTTTAAATTAATAAGGTACAATAATACAATTTTTGTAGACGTTGAGTCATGTTCGTAGACATGAATGGGAGGTTGGTATTCATTATTTTAACTTTTACCAGGACGAAGAAGTTGTCGTGGGTAGGACAATTTTTCCTTGTAATCAAACAAATAATCCCAATGAGTATGATGTTTTGGTGGACCTTGTTATTGACGAAGATGAGGAGGTTTCTGGTCGGCGAGGAATGTTCTTTCGCGATGTTCAAGTGGACGAGTGGTTTAAGTACCCATCTTTCCACTTGAAAATCATTGATGAGGTTCAAATTCTATTCTTCTTTACATTTATTTTCAGTTTAAGAAAATTAGAGTTTCAAAGTAGTCATGTTTATTATTTCTTTTGCAAGATTGACTTGCTTATTGAAATTTACTTTCTGAAACAATTGGTATTTTAGACCGCGTTAGTTTATGCTCATTTTTCATTTTGAAGATGCACTTTGTGTGATTCTTCTATGCATGGAATTCTTTTATATTGTATGATTAGGTCAATATGAAACTAATTGCACTCTAGAGTGCGTCTTTTGGATATGGAATCTTATGTTAGTTTATTGCTTCTTCTTTTTTTGAATTGCTTATATGGAGTACATGTATTAGGTCCCCCCCCCCCTATACCTCGATGAGCTTGAGGAAGATTGTCAGGATGTTAGGGTAAGCACTGCCCACCTTTTCTCTTTAAAATGTACACATGTCTCTCTTACCCGTCATACATATTATGTTATACTGAATAATGAGTACTTCACGTGAAACAAAGATTTGTGATGGTTTAAATTCCAAGATATGGTGCCTTAACTATATAAATGAGAAACCTCATTCGTTTTCTGAGTCTGCCAAAGGCTGGAATAGTTATTTGGATGAATCCAGTGAGCCTGGAGTTCGTAGAGATTCATCAAGTAAGTCATTTGGGCAAAGCTTGTACAAGCATTCAAAACTTCTTGATGCAAGAAGGAGATCAAACCTTCTTTCAAGGGATGCCCATATGAAGAGGTGGCTCTACAGGAAATCTGATACTAGTTATAAGAGAGTAGAAGAATTTCTTGATTTTAGCTTAAAGGACATTATGAAAGAGAATAACTTTAATTTTTATATACCCAAGGTAACTAGCCAATTTCTTTTTATACTTTATTTTGTTTAAACTCAAAACATCCAGGTCACATAAATTGAAGGTAGGATGAAGATTGGTACCTTATTTGCATGCTTCTTTGTTTATTCCAGTTGCTCATAAGTTCCTTTTATATCTTTTGTACTTGATGTATCTTTGAACAAATAAAGCTTGTTATATGGTTCTAAAGGACGGAAAATTAAGACCATTGTCGTATTAATATGATGCAGAGATGCAAGGGTTATGTGGGATCAGAAGACTGACCGTTCACGAGGGTTTGGTTTTGTTTCTTTTAGGAATCAACAGGTGATTGCAATACCCCATTACTGGCTTTGACGATATCTAGAGTTTCTTGCTAGGATTGGTTTGGTGTCATATCATGATTTCCTTTTTTTGTCTTTCTTAAGGATGCTAAAAGTGCAATTAATGATTTGACAGGTATGAGACTGAGTTGCTTACATCTTACTTGGTTTATTTATAATTTCATCTACTGTCTAAAGCTTCCATTAGTAATGACCGACTGCTGTGCATAGTCCTTTTTCATGTTCCTAGTAGAAGTCTTCTTTGGTTTAATCGCCATTTGATTGTTGTGATGTCTTAATTATTTGTGCAGGAAAGTGGCTTGGAAGTAGACAAATAAGGTGTTGGTAACAACGAGGATAAGCAAAGCATGGATAACAATGTGGAGGTGATGGGTGGAACATCAGGTGTGCATATTTCAATTGCAATTGCTAGTTGTACTGAGCCCTAAAAGAGAAAGAAATTTGTGCTCTAGAGTACAAATGATATGGTCTTTCTCCACTTTTAAGTTATGTGTCCTATTTCTCCTACTTTCTAACCTACCACCAAGATAATCATAATCTCAATCGCTGTTATTTCAAGAATGTAGAAGCCATAATAGGGCCACAACCTCAATTACATTTACACAGACCATGTTGTGCTCCCAATCAGCATGTTGCACCACACCAGGGCAAGGCTATCTATCAATTATCACGAGAGCAGCAGTTTAGGCATATCACACTAGCTTTAATACATGTATTGGTAGTTTTCCAGGGGAAAAAGGTTGATTCAAGTATAATTGGTTAGCAGGCACAATTTTATTTTATTTTGGAATTGTTCATTATAAGATCATAGTTATATTGGCATGTAAAATAGGAAGAACCGGAACAGTGTTGCCCTTGATAATGTTTTAAGAATTTGTCTCGCAATTACACTAATGTTTTCTTTTGATTGTAGATGAATTTTCAATTTGATTATGCTAATATCTAACAAAAAATTAATACTTTCAATTTTTGTGTGTGCAGAAGACGGTCAAGAGATGATAAGCAGTAATGCTCCAAAGAACAACCCTCAGTATACCACTATTTATGTTGGCAACCTTGCTCTAGAGGTAAGAAACTACTATATGTACTTTTATAACACTATAAACATTAATAAGAGTACGGTCCACAATTTTGCGTTAATCAATATCTGAAACATATCTATACCTTGTGAATTTATTTGATGATGTTATAGTATGTACTATATATCATATATGCTTAATAGCCTATTGCTTGTAACCTGTAACTTCAGGGCTAAGATCACGTACTTAAATACAATGTTCTTACACATGTAACATGAGACTTTCATATTTCTCCGTAGCTAAAGTCGTTACACAACTTTATCGTAAATTAAGTATTTTGTTTTGTTGTTCTTTCTACTTGTGTTGATTCCTAAAATACACTCTACTAATAACCCCCTGAGCAATTTTCTTTAGAATTTCTAGAAGAGAACAAGACCTAATTTCCAAGTACTCCATCTTATCAATCATAGTATAGATCATGTTTATATTATATCTGACCTCCCAAGAATGGTCATTTCTATTCTTAATACTGTTAATAGGGACTAAAAATCATAAGATATTATAATCTGCTTCTAGTCATGATTGCAAGCAAGGTTCAGACCCATTTCCATAGCCTGAATTACATGGTTAATAGATTACATAGGCTTGCTACTCCCTGCTATAGCACCATGAACAATACCTGCATCATCTCTAGCTACTGCCCCAATGCCACCCTTATTCCTGCAGAGGTGCATCTGTTTTCTTTATATTATCCATTGTTGTATCTTATGATCCACATATATGCATACACCAAGAGCTTCTTTAGAGTTTGGGTGAGTAAAACTTTTTGAACCAGACTCATTAGCGAGCTACAGCAAGAAGAGGCTGCTTGTCGTTGCCTGAAATTGCTTCCTTCTATGCAATGGCCCATAAACCATCATAGAAATGTATTTACGGTCCAGAAACTGTCAAATTCATGCTGGAGATTAGTTACATTGATTAACTGCTTACATTATCTCAATTTTATAAACTAAGTGACACTTATCTTCAGAGAAGGGAATAAAGTTACTGATAAGATGGCTAATATCTTTTTTGTGAATTTTATGATTTCCCTTATTTTTAGGTTTAGGTGAACACCGTACTGGGAATTGTTAAAGGATATACGGGATCTTATAACCATGTTCATCCGTGTTTCTAAGGTTTGGGACTCTCTTGAGCTCTGTTTTGTATTTTTATTTTCTTTTATTGAATATATTTGTTTTGTATTTTTGTTTTCACCTATTGACTATATCTGCTTAAACAGGTCTAGAAGGGATCTAAATTTGATTATTTTACATTGTTCAATGCTATCATTCAAAGGCATCCCTTATTGGATGGCTCCTAAGGTATTTAGACCACACCTTCATTTTACCTTTCATATTTCTTATCTATCATGGTTAGGAAGTAACTTTAGTCTTCACCTTGCATACTCGTGGCGTTATTTTCAGGTGCTGAAAAGTTGCATTGGAAGCTAGATACGATTTTTGAATGTCAGTTTAAGTTTAAACTATATTTATGAAAGTTCAGACCGCATTTATTCAAGCTTAGGCCATATTTGTGCGAGTTCACTGCATAACTACAAAGACAGTATATAGTAGAGATCGTGAAGCAAGCAAAAGGTGGAAGGGTTTGAAGAGTAGTTGTTGTTAAAGATTCTTTTAAGTTCTATTTAGAGGAACTATATATAAAATTTTGAATTTATTTTATAATAAAATGGAATTTATTTTCTTTCATATGGTGTTTTCTTTTTATGTTATTCAGTTTTATACAATGCATTGTCGCAAATTAAGGACAGTGAATACGATGAATTTATTTTAATTGTTTCATAAATAGACATTCCAGGAGAATTAGCCACAAATAAATAACAAAATTTCCAACCAGCCAAAGCCGCCGTAATAGCTATTTTGGGATACTACATTTAAGCAAGTTTACGATGGTTCTGAGCTAACACAAATTATCGACGGGGAGAGACCATCACAAAATTTATTTCTTTACAACAGGACTTTTCTATCGAAATATATAAACGATGGCTCGTTAGTAATGGGAATCGAGACGGTCTAAAACCATCACAAAGGAGCATTAACGACGGTTTTGGCCCATCATAAAATTAAGTTATTTGTATAGTATTGGACTCAGGTGAATGTGCTACTCTAAATTTAATGTGTATATCATTTTTTGAGTAATATTTTTTTATGAACCTATTTCGATTAATAAGACATGTATACAAGTGTTTCTTGAATAAACGAAAAGTTAGAAATTATAATGGCGTGTTTTCTGGAAGGATAATCTTTGCCAATACTTTTTGAAAGGATGGGACAATAATAAGATAAAACAAATAAGATATTACGTGGAAACTCAGTAAAAGTTGAGAAAAACCACAACCTCGAAGAGAATTTTGATGTAAAATCCAATAGGTTGATAGTTATTATAAGTTATAGAGTGATAGTAAAGTAAAGAAGAGTGAGTAATAAGGTTGTGGATCTGAATAATCTATTATCTGCCTATATTTATAGTAGATATAGGTAGTTTACAAAAAGAAAAGCAATTTCCTATTTTGGGAGTAGTGGGCGAACTTTGCGGATCCCAAATGGCTCTTTCTTAACCAGGCACAACGGCTACTTTAAATAGGTCAAGAACTTATGGTATCTTCTAGAATATTATCTATCTTTGACTATGTAATATTGATTGTCTTCGACTATCCTATGTTGGCTTACCCTTGTCGAGTCTGGATAATATGCTACTACAATCGCCCCATTCTCGACAGAAGTACTTGTGGTTATGCCAAGAAAAAATTAGAATCCGAAGAGATTGCTGAATGCCTGTAAAAGTCTTCATTTGTCATTTCTGAGGTCAAAGTAATATGAACCTGGTCATGTCGTTCCTGAGAAGCAATTAATGCAGAACATTGAACTTGGCAAATGTAAGTAAAGTATAAATAGGTGGTGTAAAGAAGGATTGAGTTGTGGTTTATTTGGAAAGATTTTAGCTCAAGTGTAGTACAGCAAGTGGCCTGAGGAGGAAGACGGTAACCATGGCAATCAAATAGAGGTAAAGTATTTTTGCAAGTTCTTATTTAGTAATCCTGTAATGGTAGTCATCATGGTGGGGGGAGGTGGAGTGAGACAGTGTTTTCATGTGGGGTATCTGTTAGGGTTGGTCTCAGCTACTATTGCCAAAGGTAATGAAGTTCATCAAATTGTTGGAGAATGGGCTAATATTCATAGTGAAGATGATGATATGAAGGCTGGTTGGGCATCTTGGGATCATGTCAATCTCAATGACCTTCTTACAATTTTCTACTGCCGTTCATATGCAGGAGCAGCGTTATTTAAAAGTTCCTTAACCTGTTATTTATTGAGTTTCTTAGGATATCGTTGCCCTTATTATCAGAGCTAATGTCAAATTCTGATAAAAAGAAGCAATAATGTCAGATTCTGGTGAATAGGTAACATAGCAATTAACCTTGTAAGTCAAAGTAAAGATAGAATTGTAACTAGATGTAATATAATCGAAGGAGTAACTTGTCGAATGTAAAATATAAGAGATAGTTTTGTTAATAAACTTTGTTTTTTGACATCTTGTGTTGTTTTAAAGTATTATAAAATAAAGAAGTGATCGAATTCAGTATGATGTCGAAGTCAAATGTGTTTAATGTGTATAAGTTTCGAGTATAACACATCTCGAAGTATAATTGATTGTGTGGGGCCAAGAACAAATTTTGAGGTTGATTAATTTGACTGTTAGAATAGTAAAGTTCCAATGAAAAATAAATGTGGGCTAAATTGACTTGGACTTTGTTGAACTATAGGACCCCATGTACTCAGTAAAATTGAGATTATATGTTTGTTGAGATGGTGAAGACTAGGGCACAAGTACGAAATGAAGTGTTTGGCAGCATTCAAGTGAAGTATTGGGAATTGTATAAACAGTATTTTGAAAATTGATGTGTCAATTATCAAATGAGAGAACTTGTTGAACCAAATTATAGAGGAATGTGCAAGGCAGAGGCGAAGGATGCTGAAGAATATTTTTAGTTTCACTACCAACATAAATTTTAGAGTTTTTCAGAATGTGTGAGTTATATGTATACTCGTGCAAAAATGTTGATTAGGAAAGAAGATACTACTACGATTAGGAGTATTTGAATTTTATTTGTTATAGATGTAGTCAAATGTAATGATCTAGTAATTTTATATAAGAAAATGAGAATAGATTTGTTTGTCAAAATGTAGTTGTCGATGTTTTGGAATGCAAAATTGTTGTCGAATATATTTTGGACTTGGCAAATTGTTGGAATCTAGTAATACAATGTGCATGTTGGTAGTTGTAATATCGAATGAAATTTTGAAATTTGAATTGAGTTTGAAGATCTTCCCTAGATATAGGGAATTGTAAATAAAGTAAAAATGTATGGAGGTAATGATAGGATTAATCATGGCGAGGTATGTTCCTGTAGGTGATATTATAAAGTATAAGGAAAAGGATGTATAGCATCTTTGTGACAAGATAGGGTGTGCTTTATTGAGTATGAATATTTCAGAGGAAGTTCCTCGAGATATGGAAGGGTTGGAGTAACAGTATAGGGGTTTGTTGGTTGTAAGAAGGTGAAGAGTCAAAGACTTCCAGGAAAGACGTGTAAGGCGTTATGCTCAATTTCTCGAATGGTCGCAAAGTAGTGCAATAAACAGTCGCATATGATCTATAAATAATTCTGAGGTGGGCGACTGTTCATATTTTATAAACTCTAAAAAAATTCTTTTTAGTGCAAACTCTTTATGATTGCCCCTAGAAGCGTTGTCAACAATTAGGAAGGAGGAGATAATTATTTTGATAAAGAGAGTAAAGCGGGCAAAATAGAGGGATACCGAAGTAGCTCGTATTCAAGGTTAGTAATTATGTTACTTGTACTTGATGTTTGATTGATTCATTAAAAATATGTGTGGATGTAGGTATGATAAGTGTATTGGAAGAAGAAATTTGTAGTAGGTAGGATGGATTGCAAGTAATTGAAGATTTGACTGTGTTAGGGTTTTGATCATATAATTCGTAATAGTGATCATTGAAGTGTGTTGTTTTTGTGGTAATAAAGTCATGATGGGTTACAAGGGTGTTGGAGAGAGTGAGTTGTGATTAATAGGAGGTGAGGAGTGGAGAGAGGGATTTGTGGGAGTCGCGGTGGGTACGGCGCGACTATAGGGAGATTGTTGGGATGTTTGCGAGATTGCCAGAAATATAGTTTTGGATTAGGTGTTATGTGACCATTTTTTACGCCGGAGAAGGTGTATTTTGGAAACTTTTGAATTAGATTGGTTTTGGCGGGAAACATGCAAAGTTTAGCGAGAACTATGAGGGTCCTATATTTTGACAAAAAGATATATTAGTACACTAATCGATGTTAGAACTTAGTGTAAATAGTAATGATAAATTATATCGAGAAATGAATATAGTAATTGTTTTCGGGTAGTAATGATATCTATCAGATAGTAATGATAATAATAAGAGAATGATATGTTGGAGAGTAAACTCGACAGCTATATGATTATGAACACATGAACATATATAAAGTATCAGATATGATAGATACTAATTATGGTAAAAAATAGAATCTGATTTTTAGGTTCTAAAAAATGGTTGAACCAATTCAAATCGATGATAAAGATATATATCGGAACCTTCAAGATGTAGAGCCCCTAATGATCAATGTAACTACCTGTGGTCAACAGTTAGGTGGTAGGTATAGGGTGGGGTCGAGTAGTGCAGACATAGCTAGTGTTGACCAGTTTAGAGTGGCACCTAGGATTGTCAAAGTGTTTGTGAGGAGACTATCGAGACAGATGTCGATCACGATCCCCCGGCTAGTGATCGAGAAGGTAGTAGGGGTGGGGAGGAAGATGTGGAAGAAGGTGAGGAAGCTTATTACGGAGAGGGACCAAAAATGAAGAAGATACTGAGTTTCAAGAAGAAGTATGGTATTCTTGTAGATATTAGGTTAAAGGAGTATCAATATGATATGATCGACCAGGAAGTACCCTTGGGCGGGATTCTTGTACATCAAGAACAAATTAAGAAGGGGTTAAAGCTTCCTCTTCAAGCAGACCAGAAGAAGTTGATAAAAAAATTTGACGTGGCACCTGGTCAGTTTAATCCGAATGTATATGACCTGTTTTACGTATATGAGGCGATAAATGCTCGACTAAAGTCAAGGAGGGAAAAGTTGATCACAGTGGATGATTTATGTGTGCACTATACACTCAAGATGAACTCAAAGAAGATAGGCATTTGATACTTAGTAAGGCTTTTAAAGAGACCATTGTTCTACGACATGGTGTCAATAGGAGGGCAATATAGCGATGAACATCTACTCGTGTCTGGGAACTAGTAGTTCGACCAGAAAGACCCTTGGGAGCCTTTAGAAAAAAAGACTTTTCATTTAGGTTTGTGGTTAGAAAATGTAAATGTCGATGTTGTTTGCTTGATTTATGTCTAAATCCGTGTGTAATTGGTTTTTTGTTGTTTGTGCAGGTTTGAAGGAGATCGATAAGAACTTTAAAGTGCAAGAGGAATTATAGGAAGGGGTACTTTGGCAGGATCGACAATCTTGTCATCGAACAATAACGAGTGGGTACCCTTTTTCAAGAGGCAGACTTAAAGAGGTCGAGGACAAAAGGGTCAGAAGTTCCAGTTATCAATGGTAAGATGTCGGCGAAGAACAAGAGGGTTGCAGAGTCTAGCCTGTCGTTGGAAAATCCTTCCTTTGCTGGGTATACGATAGATTTCGTGACTATGGAGAAAACTCGATGTTTACTGAAATATTGGGAAAGAGTAAGAAGAAAAAGGGCGGCTAGCCAAGTTGTTGCTCATTTACTTCCCCCAAAGAGGTCTTTGTGAAGATCAACAAATGAGGAGGGGGTTAAGATTGGTACACCAATTGCTTTACCTTATGGGCAACCTCCACGTGCTTCGGTAAGTATGCTTTCGAAGAAGAGGGCAGCTCCAGAGTCTTCGAAGGAGAAATTTGTTAAGGAATCTGAGACTAAGGTTTAGAAGATGATGGAGGAGTATGTTATTGGTACGGATATGTTGGAGATGGAGGTCGATGAATGTTTGGTTGGGGCTGAAAGTTTGAAAACATTTCTCAGTGAGGGCCACCGCAACACGTCGAAGGTGAGAAATTTTTCTACATTACTTCGATAAAAAAAATTGGTATGTCATTCGAACACCTAATTCATGAATGTAATGCAGATCAAAAAGTTATTGACGGAGGCCAAAGGTCGTATTGTTGGCAGTAGCGATCTGGCAAATCAGGTTATGGCGTACAAGAACATCGAGAAGGATTTAATAAGGGAGAAAGAAGCGTAGATGGAGAACAAGAAGGGGTTGAACGCCATGCTAAATACGTATAAGTTAGAGGCTCGGAAGGCAAAGGTGGTTTCCCTTCATGATACAAAGAAAGAGTGGGAGAAAAATAATGAGGAGTCAAGGGCTGAGTTGGCAAGAGAAAAAGGGGAGGCATTGGCATTACTAAGAAACAACTTCGAGAAGGATGTGCGGGAGCAGATTACTGATGCTCGAAAGGCGATGGAGCAGGAGCATGGGAAGATCTTGGACGAGGTGAGGGCTAAATTGATTTGAGAGAATTTAGATTCTTGTAAGAAGGTCAGGGCCAATTATGTATGTCAATATAAGGAGATGGAGCAGAGGAAAGACCATTATAAAAGGTTGGCCCGGGCCGGGGGCGTTGTCTTCGAGGATTCAGATCAGGATGGGGATGTGCAAAAAATGCCTAAAGTTTATTCTGGGACGGAAGTTGTCGATGATTTGTTGATGATGGAAGCTGATGGTTTGCGTCTTGAGAAAAAATTATATGTCTTTGTTCCTGAGGGATTACCGAAGGTTGATGATGTGGTGTCTCCTCCTGCAGTTTTAATAAAAATTATGAGAAGCGATGTAAAAAATGGCCGATGGGACCAAGACAATTATAACTATGTTTTTTGAATGCTGATACTTTGTTTTCGAAGTTGTTGTTTAAAAATAGTTGATGCATATTTAAATTATGCTAAGTGTGTGTATTCAATAAGATTGATATAGTGAAATGTGAATGTAGATAGCTCAGAATGTTGCTTGAAGCAACTATTCGTATGTATGTAAAGATAGCCATGAATGACAAGTAGTTGGAATGTTTCCCAAATGTTAATCCTTAATAGGATATCTGGATTGGATAGAAAAGAAAAAAAGCATGACATGTTGTGTTTCAACAAGTAATGAATGTAAACAATGTCTTGTAATAAGATATTGTTGTCGAAGGATTAAATGTTAGTTGCCCCCATACTGATCAAGTATGGATCTAGACTAAGTAAAGATAGTAAAGATGATGGTAGTGTTATGCATACTTATCAAGTATGGATCGAGACCAAGTAAAGACAGTAAAGATGATTGTTTGTCTGATGCATACTTATCAAGTAAGGATCAAGAGCAAGTAAAGGCAGTAAAGATGATTGATTTTCTCATGCAAACATATCAAGTATGGATCGTGACCATGTAAAGACAGTAAAGATGATTGATTGTCTGATGCATACTTATCAAGTATGGATCGAGACTAAGTAAAGATAGTAAAGATTAAAGTGAAAGGAAAGATAGTTTATTTGAATTGATGAATGCAGTTACAATTGTTATCGGTAAAATATTTTCAGTTGGGCAGTATTCCATGGATATTCGAGCTGGATTTCTTCTTCTATCATCAGCCAGTAAGTACCACTATCTATTTTGCCACTGACGATGTATGGCCCTTCCCATTTTTCTGATAATTTTCCTAAATTCTTAGGCCAAGTACTATCTTAAATTTGTCGAAGGACAAGGTCTCCAATACTAAACTTTCATTTTCAAACTTTTCTGTTGTAAGCTTTTTTCAGTGTGTCATGATATCGTCCCAAGTTTGCAATGACTTTATCTCAGGTTTCTTCGATCCAGTTGAGGTTGCAGAGGAGACCTAGCTCATTGTCTTCATCTGTGACTTTTCTTTGAGCACTTGGTAGATCGAGATCGAAAGGTATGACTACTTCGGTACCGAAGGCCATCATGAATGGAGTGCAGCCTATGGATGTTGGAGGTGTTGTCATGTATGCCCATAGGACACTTTACAATTCATCAACCCATCTGCCCTTCTTTTTATCGAGGTGCTTGCGGGGTCCTAATTTGATGTTCTTGTTTATGGCTTCAGCTTGTCCGTTGCCTTGAGGGTAGTATGGTGTTGAGGTTGAGAGTTGAATCTTGTATTTGTAGAGGAAAGTAAGGACTTTATTACTGATAAACTATTTGCCTTTGTCAAATCGTATCATCTATGGGCAGCCAAATCTGGTAATTATGAGTTCCCAAAGGAACTTGATGACTTCATTTTCATCGGTATGACAAAGAGGAACTGCTTCAACCCATTTTGTGAAGTAGTCAGTGGCTACAAGGAAGAACCTTCGGTTTCCCGATGCTGGATGGAAAGGTCCAATAATATCGATTCCCCATCGTTTGGATGGCCAGAGAACATTACTAATGAGCAAGTCAAGTGCTGAACTTTTGATGTCTTGAGCATGGATTTGGCATTTGTAGCATTTATGTACAAAATTTTTGCAGTCTTGTCTCATCTAGTATAGTCCTTGTGTGAATGCCCACTGGGCTAATGATCTTCCCGAAATGTGAGCTCCACATATACCTTCGTGAAGTTCTATGATTTTGAGAGATGCGTTCAATCGGGGTCCTCCGCCTGTGATAGGATATAGGACGTTATCATGAACTATAAATCTGGGGCATTTGACCAAAAGTAAATGGGCTTCTTCTTTGTTACTCGGGAGGATGTTGGAGTTAAGGTATGCATAGAATAGTCTTCTCCAGTCATCAGGTTCTTCATCTTCAGTAATAGTAATTTGCATTATTGACTGTATATCTAGGCTTGAATGCTCGATGATTTCGATATCTAAAGATCGTTTTTCATTGTCTCCTAGTATGGCGGCGATATAAGCCAATATGTCGGCATGGCAATTTTCATGTCGAGGTAAGTAGGAGATTGTTGCTTGTTTGAATTTGTTTATTTTTTCTTCGACCAAGGCCGCATTATCGACCATTTTACCTATTGTGTATAATGTTTTGTTGTAATGATTGGCTACAAGTAAAGAATCGATGTAAACTGATATTTCTTCTGCGCCAAGTATGAGTCATTCACCAATACTTCTTCGAGTTCATCCCTATCTGGGTCTTCAACAGGAAAATCTGCCAAGAAATCATCTATAGCTTGTCCTTTTATTGATATCTAAGGTTCGAAAGAGATGTCATATTCTCCAAGGAATATTGACCATTGTTGAACTCTTCAAGATTTTTCTTTTTTAGAGAGTACAAGTCTGAGAGGATATTTAGTAATGACCTTGATGGGATGTGCTTAAAAATAAGGCCAAAGTTTCTGAGAGCTGTAAACCAAGGCAAGTAGTTGTTTCTCGGTGGTTGTATATCTTTTCTCGGCAGGCATGAGAGTCTTGCTGATAAAGTAGATGGGATTTTTGACATCGTCGTCTTCTTGACTGAGGACTAAGCTAATAGAATCATCAGTTGTGGACAAGTATATTGTTAGTGTTTCACCATCAACTGGATTACTCATGATAGGAGGTTGCCCCAAGTATCATTTAAGATCTTATAAAGCTAATTCACAATCGGGAGTCCAAACAATTTCTTTGTTTTGTTTTTTGGGTAGTGGAGTGGGATTTCCACAAAGAAGGAGGTAAAGAAGTTTGCATTTGTCAGATGACTTTGATATGAATCTGTGGAAAGCAGCAATCTTGCCAATGAATTTTTACACATTTTTTTTTGTTCGAGGAGATGGCATTGTCATGAGTACTTTAATTTGTGTCGGATCGATTTCGATTCCCCTTTTACTAACCAGATGCCCGAGAAATTTACCGGACGCAACACCGAATTGGCATTTTTTAGGGTTAAGTTTCATCTGGTAAGTACAAAGGATATCGAATATGGTTTGGAGGTTGATGAAGTGATATTCAAGCTTTAGGCTTTTGCAAATCATATCATCGATATATACCTTCATGATCTTTCCTAAGTGATCTTTGAATATTTTGGTGATGAGGCACTGGTAAATAGCTCCTGCATTCTTAAGCCTGAAAGGAATTACTGTGTAACAGCAAAGACCTCTTTCTATAATAAAAGTTGTTATTTCCTGATCTTCTTCTGCGAGAAGAACCTAATTGTAGCCGGAAGCTGCATCCATCATGGAAAGAAGTTCGTGTCTGGCAACCGGGTCGAGGAGTTACGGGATTAGTGGGAGGGAAAAGTTATCTTTTGGGGTATACTTGTTGGGTTCTGTGAAATAAACACAGAATCGGATTTTTCCATTTTTCTTAGGGACTGCCACTATGTTAGAAACCTATTGTAGATATTTTCCTTCCTTGATAAATCTTACCCGAAGGAGTTTATCGATTTCCTCATTAATGGTATCCCAAAGGTGGGGAGCTAGATTTTGACACTTTTCTACAACGACTTTGCTGTCTGGAAGGAGGTTGAGTTTGTAGCATGCGATAGAAAGATAAATACTGGGCATTTCTTAGAATGACCATGTAAAAATGTTGACGTTTTTCTTAAGGAGCTGGATCATGGTTTTTTTCTTATCGGAAGATAAAATTGGAGCCAATGAATACACTCGGGCCCATCGAGCTCAATGAAATCTGCTACCTCGATGTCGTGTTACTCGAATGTGGGTGGTATCTCCTGCTGTAGCTGCTATGCCTTGAGAAGTTTTGCCGTATGAGAGTTGGTGGTGGTATTCTCGCACATACGTACAACATCTTGGCTGCCTTTGATTTTGTAGATTCTGTGATCCGTTAGAAATCTTAATACTATGTGAAATGTGGATGGTACTGCTTTAATCGAATGTAGCCAACTTCGCCCTAAAATTCCTAGATATTTGGACTCAGCATCGATGACTATGAATTTATCAAAGGTGGTTTCTGATCCCGCCTAAACTAGCAGTGTGATTTCACCTATTGCTGATTCTTTTAAACCATTAAAACCTGTGACTATTGTTATCGAAGCTTTCACAAAATCTTTGAGTCCTAGAACCTCAATTGCCCTTCTAAATAAAATATCTGTAGCACTTCCGTTATCGACGAGAAGCGTGTGTAGGTAGTCATGTCCTACTTTAAGCATAATGAACATAGGGTCGTCATGAGGGTACTTGACATGGTTGGTATCACAGTCCTCGAAGGTAATGTGGTAAGGACATTTTAATTTGCTCGAGCTAAGCAGAAGCTTTGCTGAGTTATCCGGGGAGGTCATTTTACAACAAGATGTAATTCGATCATCTTGTTTTCTTTTTTTCCCTTTTTTAATTTTGATCATGTATGGATGGCGAGCTTGCCCTTGGCCTTGCTTGTGCTCAACGTTTTTGTTCCTTGTTTCCTCTTTGAGGAACTTTTGAATGTCGACTACATAGTTATGAAGCCTTCCAGCTAATAGAATGCAATGAAAATTTTAAATGAGAGAGTAGCAGCTGTCAATTTTGTGACTATGTACATTATGATACTGACATAAAGGTTTGTTGGGGATGTCCGTAATTGCTTGTAGTGCCCGATAGAACTCCTCTATTTTTATCGTTGGTAAGATAGCGGAGAGATTTGATGTCATTGCAGGTAGAACGGGGACGGGTCTGTCTGGCCTTCCATCTATTCTTCTAACGTTGTCGGTGTTTCTTCCGCGTTGCTAGGGTGCTTCGACATTGGCTGACTTCTGGGGTTGAGATATAAATGTTTCTCGAGATTGGATGACAGATGAGCTCTTCATCTTATCCTTCTTTGATCGTTCCAACTCAATGTAGTTATTAACAACATCGATCATCTTTGTCGCCGTTCTGGGCTTGTGCAAGGTGAGCACTTCTCGAACCTTGGAGTCAATATGTAGAGTTGAGGTGAATACCAGGACGATAATTTTAGGATCTGAGTTCCCAATCTTTTGTATTTCCTGCAAGAAACGCTTGTAAAAACTTACCAAGGTTTCTTTTGTGCCTTTTCTCGAAGAAGAACAATGAATCTATAGTTATCTCTCGCTCCTTAGCGTGAGCATAATTTGACTCAAAGAAATACTATAACTGGCTGAACGTGGTGATGGAACCTTCGGGTATAATATGGAACCATCTGAGTAGTTCCTCTTTCATACTCATGTTGAATAATCTATATAGCATATGGTTGAGTTTGGAGTATAACCCAACTGCGGCTTTGAAGTGTCGGACGTGGGTAAGATGGTCAGTAAGGCCTGCATTCTGAATAAATTTTGGCATGTAGAAATTATTTGGAATTGACATAACTTCGAGATGTGAAGAAATAGGATTTGTCTCAATTCTGTCGAGGGCAGATCTTCGGCCTGGATTATCATAGTTTATGGCTTGGATCCTATTGTTTAAGTCGTCCAAGATGATGAATTGTGGAGAAGGAATTGGTATGGCTGCAACTTGTAGATCAAAATCTCCATGTCCTTTGGCTCCCAATCGGTCCCTGATTGGTCTTCTTTCTGGCGGTGGAGGAGTTTGGTGACGGGTGCGTCAACTTCCTTGAGTTGTCGATGTTGAGGATGTAAATCCAAAATGTCGAAAAACCCTATCTGGATTTCTGGATCTGGATCGAGAAGTTTAAATTATTTCTTCTTTAGGCTGATCATCTCTTTGGGTTACTTTGGATCGATGATCATTTTGGGCTTGTGGAGGTGACGTTTTACGGCCGTGAGTCGATCTTGAGTTCTCCGTAATTTTTCCTTCTCTTTCTGATGTGTCCAAATTTGTTGGTCTAGGACGTTCCTTCTTTCGTCTCTTTCCACTTGAAGAACCTGAGCGTGAATGCGCTGATCTTCCAACCTCTGGACTTGGTCAGTTTCCATTTGTCTCTGTAATTCGATCACTTCACTGTACAGATCAATGGTTTCTGGTTTCTGGTTTCAGGTTGATTTCATCATTCCTCAGCGTACTAGAATGGCTTCGGAGATTTATATTTGTCATTGGGTTGCCTTTAGATTAGGGAGGGTAAAGAAAAGTATGGTAATTTCTACAAATGGCCCCAATTGTAATGGCGTGTTTTCTAGAAGGATAATCTTCTCCAATACTTGTTATAAGGATGGGGCAGTAATAAGTTAAAATGAATAAGATTTTACGTAGAAACTCAGTAAAAGCTGAGAAAAACCACGACCTCGAGGAGGATTTTAATGTAAAATCCAATAGGTTGCTAGTTATTACAAGTTATAGAGTGATATTAAAGTAAGGAAGAGTGAGTAGTAAGGTTACGGATCTGAATAATCTATTTTATGCCTGTATTTATAGTAGATACAGGCAGTTTACAAAAAGAAAAACAATATCCCATTTTGGGGGTAGCGGGCGAACTTCACGGATCTCTAACGACCTTTTCTTGATTAGGCACAGCGGCTACTTTTTGTAGGTCGGGGACTTGTGGTATCTTCTCGAATGTTGTATGTCTTTGACTATGCAATGTTGACTATCTTCGACTATGCTATGCTGGCTTACCCTTGTCGAGTCTGGGGAATATGCTACTACAAAAATAACACTCAATAAATTTTAAGTTTGGTTTTCTTTTGCGCCTTTTTTTTTTAGGGATCTCAATGGAACTATGAACTTGGGTTGTTGTTGATACATTTTTTTGGAAATTTTGTTTTTTTGTTATAACAACAACAACAACAAAAATTTGTTAATTATACATCTTCCAGTTTCTCGACTATTTTAACTTTTTACACACGTTTGATGTATTTCCAGGTACTATCTTACAAATGGTGATACATGTAAGTAATGATGGACTTCAATTAGTAGAAGTAAAGAAGTAAAGGCTTGATAAGAATGGAATAAGTACATGAATTATTTATTAAATTGTGGAAACTAAATGTAGTGCCCCCAATATGTATCTCAATTAGTGGTGTATATATTGTTAAGTGTTCAATTGTCAATTAGTATATAATGATTGGGATTTGGGATTAAGCGCATTTAGACTTTAAAAAATTGAAATCGTCCATAGTGCATTTGGATTTAGTATAGCGACAAGCCCACAAGGGCTCAAAAGGTAGCACGGAAGGTGCGTCAACATATTCACTGTGGTGAGCCACGAGTAGTACGAGTGATATAAATTAGACAAAAAATAAATATATATAGACAATGTCAGTGATAAAGTAGCAAAAAACAAATGATAAAGATGACACATGACAAAATGGAAAAGTAACAGAAGACAAATGATAAAGTAGCAAAAGACAAATGATATAAAGCTCAACTCCAACCATCCCTGAAACAAATGATATAAATTAGACAAGGGATGAAGAACTACAGATAATGTTGGTGATAAAGTAGATATGCTAAGATAAAATTAGAAAGGGATGAAGTTCTGGGAAAAGAAGAGGAGATGGGGGTATTAGTACGTAAATCGAAAGACCTGATTTGTTTTACTGACCCGAGTGATAAAGTTAAGTATCACAAGTTTTTGGAAGCTCTGACATTGTATTTTGAGGCCGAGGTAGTTAGTGAGAGGGGTTTGAAAGAAGCTTATGTAGAGCTCTTGAAGGAAAGGGGTATAGTACCTGGCCCAGCTCGATTTATGTTTCTAACTCAAGAAGCACGTAATCGTCATAGTGTAGAGGCAAAAAATTGCTCAGCTCCAGTTGGTGTTTCTATTATATGGGGTGATGTATGACCCTTACCTGATGTTCTTGGCTTTATGTAGGACCAAAGAGCAATGAGGATTGTATTTTTCAGGATAAGGAAATACTAAATAGATGTTCAACAGAAATTAGAGGGTGAGATAAAGGAGTTACAAGACGTACTAACGCAAAGTAAAGAACAAAAAACGTCCTTGTAAAGTCAAATTGATAAAAGAAACATCAGTTAAAAAGAATGTAGAAAGTGATTTGAGGGCGTTGAGTGTATTGCAGAAAGAAGCGCGCAAGCATCTGCACAAAGTACATATACAGTTGAAGGAACATCTGTATCCATCACGAGAAAAAATTACAGCTCGAACGGACCATGAACGCCATATAGAAAGGATGATTGCACCCAATTACCCTTCTTCTCTTTTAAGCACTTTTTGATTCTGTCGACGATAGTTCGATTGGTGATTTTGGTATGACCATTTCCTTGTGGGTAATATTGATTGGAAGGAGAGTGGATGATGTTGTGCTGGTTGAGGAACTCAATGACTCTAGAGCCAACGAACTGAGATCTATTGTCGATTCTGATAAGGTGGGGGCAGCCAAACCGTATTATGATAGTTTCCCATATAAGCTTAATGACTTCGTCATTACGTATGCGACACAAAGGGACTGCTTCTACCCATTTGGTGAAGTAGTCTGTTGCCACTAGGAGGTACTTCATTTTCCCTGGTACACAGGAAAACTATCGCACGAGGTTGAGGGCCCATCGTTTGAATGGCCAAACAACTTTGCAAGAATAGAGTTTCAAGGCTAGAGGTCGATTTTGTGGTCCATGTCATTGGCAAACATCACACTTGTTCACATATTCGATGGCTTGAGATTTTATTTTAGTCCAAAAGACTCCTTGAGTAAGAGCTCGGTTTACTAAAGATTGTCCTGCTGCATAAGATCCACAAGTGCCTTCATAAAGTTTGTGCAAAAAGTCTTGGGCCTCTTTATCAGATAAACATTGGAGATAGGGTCTTGTCACCGACTTTTTATAAAGAAAGTTATCGCCAATGACGTATCGCTTAGCATTGTCAAGCAAACGTCTCCTTTCAGTAGGATCTTTGGGGAGTTCATCGTCAAACTTGATTTGGGGCCTAATATATGTAAGGAAAGGTCGTCTCCAATCATCCCCATCCTCTTTACCGCCCCCAGTATTAACAAAATTTGAGCTAATAATGTTAATGTTGGGGGTGAATATTACTTCGATCCTGAGATATCGGGCTCCGTTCTGAGGACTCTTTAAGATAGGCAAGGGAATCATAATGTTTATTTTCTCTGTGAGGCAAATATTCGATGATAGCCTTTTTGAATCTGTTCATTCTGTCGGCTACTGCAGTGGCATAATCAATCATTTTTCCATTTTTCTGAAACTTTTTTGAATAATGGTTCACTATGAGTATAGAATCCGAGTACATAGATAATTTAGGAACCCCAATCTCCAGTGCCATATCTAGACCGTGGATTAATGCCTCATATTTGGTCTTATTGTTAGTGGCTTTAAAGTTGAGTCGAATTACTTTTACAATTCTGCCATTGGAAAGTGTGATAAGGACGATACCGATGCCTGACCTAGCAGGTCTGGCAAAACTGTCAGTTATAAGGCATCAACCTTTCTTGGATATCCAATCTAATTTTTTGTTGAACTGTTCCTCATTGATGTCGGCATTAATTTCCAGTCAGGATCATCTTCTGGAAAGTCTGCAAGGAAATCTGCTACTGCTTGCCCTTTTTTGGAATGCCGTGGTTTGAAACGTATATCGCGCTCACCAAGAGTTACCGGCCATTGTTGAACTCGTCTGGATTTCTCTCACTTGGACAAGATTTCACTCAAAGGATAATTTGTCATTACTCGAACTGAGTGAGCTTGGAAATACTATTTTAACTTTTGTGACGTGTAGAAGAGAGTTAACAGTAGTTTCTCAATCTTAGTATAGCGTGCTTCTGTCGAAGTGAGAGTCATACTGATGAAGTAGACAAGTTTCTCCGTCTGCTCATCAAATCGAATGAGGACTGAGATTATTGATTTATCAATAACGAAAAGATATATGGTGAGCTCTTCTCCTTCCATGGGTGTACTCATTACAGATGGCTTTCCCAAATAGTGTTTTAGTTCCTGAAATGCTACTTCACATTCTGCAGTCCACTTGATCTCAGGATCTTTTTTAGGTTTCTTTTTCTTTGTCCCTTCATGCAGCAGGTCGAATAACCGTCGATACCGATATAAAGATTTGGATACAAAATGATTGATTGTTATTATCTTGCCAGCTAGCTTCTGTACATCTTTCTTTGTCTTTGGAGAAGGCATAGATAACAGTGCACGAATACGATCTGGGTTAGCCTCTATGCCTTGCTTGCTGATCAAATGTCTCAAGAATTTACTTGATTGGACTTCAAATTGGCACTTGTCAGGATTGAGTCTCATTTTATAAGACCGAAGAATTTTGAAGGTCGTGTGTAAATCTGCGCCTTCTTGAGACTTTTACACAACTTATCATCAATGTAAAATTTCATTATTTTCCCAAGATGGTCTTTGAACATCTGTGTCATCAATCTTTGGTAAGTGGCTCCTACGTTCTTGAGGCTGAAAGGCATGACCTTGTAGCAATACAAACCATACTTTGTAATGAAAGCCATTTTTTATTGATCTTCGGGTAACAGAGGTATCTGGTTCTACCCTAATGCGGTGTCTATCATGGATAAGAGTTTATGCCCTGCAGTAGAATTGAGCAGATGATTGATGATAGGAAGTGGAAAACCATCTTTCAGAGTATATTTATTGAGGTCTGTGAAATCTAAGGAGACTCTGATTTTTCCATTTTTCTCTGGCACTGCGACAATGTTCGAGATCCATTTTGGGTAGTTGGCTTTTTGGATAAAACCTACTTCAATGAGTTTATCGATCTCTTTGTTGACTTCTTCTCAAAGTCATAGTGCTAAAGTTCTCTATTTTTGTTTGACTGCCTCAGCTTTATCTTTCAAACTAAGCTTGTAGCAAGCCAAATTCGGATCAATACCTGGCATTTCGTGGAAAGTTCATACGAAGACATCACTATCGCCTTTAAGAAATTGAATAAGAGCGTTGCGCTCAGACGTGGGCTAGAGAATTCCAATGTAGGTGCCCCATTTATCTTCACTGATCTCGATGTATTTTGAAGTTTATGTGTTTGGCAGCTGGTTTTCTGTAAAATTCGCTGTGGTTTTCTGTAATTGTTATGCGAGCTATGGTATTAATAGTTTTGTCATGGTGGCAACATAATTTTTACAAGCTCGAGCTAGCTTCTGACAGCCTTTGATTTCATAAATGTCACCATTCCAATTGAATCGTAGCGCCAAATGATATGTCGATGGGATAGCTCGCATATTGTGCAGCCAACAGCATCCCATGATTCCTAAATATCAAGATCGTGCATTGATGATGCAAAATACTACGTCAATCGTGGCTGGTCTAGCTGTAATAGGAAGTATGATCTTTCTGACACGTTCTTCCTTAAAGCCATTTAAAACACCGATGTCGACGTCACTAGGTTGTACTTTATCGGCTAGTCCCATCTGATCAATCGTGCTTTAGAAAAGCGGTTCGATGTTACTGCCAGTATCCACCATCATTGTATATAGTATGACATTTCTCATTTTTAGCATGATCACGAGTGCATCATGATGATGAAAATTGACATGGAAATCTTCAAAAGAGATCCCTGTGCATTGGGAACTGGATGCGGGGAGTAACCGGGCTTCCTTATCAACCATGGATAAATCGTGGCATTGGCCGAGATGTCTCTTTTTACATCTGATCGATCTGTTAATAGTATAAGTTTCAATAAAGTAACTGAGGAATATATGGTATAAATGTTTCACCTTTGCCGCTTCTTTAACCTGTTCGATCTCCGTAGTAAGCTTGTAACTCCCATTCTTATAACTTTCGACGTCCACGATGTACTCATGCATTCATCCATCCGTAAAAATATACTCCAACAGTCACTGTAAAGTGAAGCAATGTTCCATCTCATGATGTCGGACTTTGTGGTGTATGCAATATAGTTTGTTTTCTATGGGTTGTAGATATTGGGCATTATAAAAAAACTTATCCTTTTGAAGTATAGGATATATGTTGGTTATGGTAACAGTCATCTTGGGAAGACAGGGTTTTGGCATATTATTGCCTTTCCGAGTTCGATCGTCATTAGATTTGGTTTTTTTTTTGTCTCCTCCGTGATCAGTAGCGCGATTGAAATCTTGGCATGTGGATTGGTCTCTTACTATCAAGGTTGATTTCTTAGTTTTGTTTCTTTCGAGTACCATCCTTTCGAGATTGATATATCTGTTGACCTTCTCGATCATCTCCTCCAAAGTTGTAGGTTTGTTTAGAATCAAGAACTTCTTTACCCTACCATCCACGAGCAAAGTATTGGTGAAGGATGAAATAGTAATTTTCTGATCGAGTCGGTCCACCTTTCTGGCCAACTCCAAGAATTTATTAGTTTTGTGCTTCTCCCCTAGTACCTGCTTAAGGCTGAACAGAGAATACAAATTCTTCTCTCTATCTCTATTGTGCGAATAGTTCTTGGCAAAAAATTTCCATAATTGTTTGAAAGTTGTAATGGATCCTTCTGGTAGTGAGTGGAACCATCGCAAAGGCTCACCTTGTAAGCTGGTAGGAAAGGGTTGGCATAGAATGTGGTTGGATGTAGAATGTAAGCCTAGAGCATCCTGGAATTCTTGAATGTGCTACACTGGATCATTTCCATCGTATTTTTAGATTTTTGGTGTATGAAAACCGATGAGAACTTTGCCATCCAATAGTTCCTGAGCAATCGGGCTCTTTTGTAACCTGTTGCGAATGTCTTTAGTGGTTTGAACCTGGGCATCAAACAGTTTTTTGATACGCTTTTCAACATGTTCCTGGGTCACGTACTGACGAGCTATAGTGGTTGGTTATGGGACGCATCCTTCACGAGGGTTGTAGCCGCCACTTCCTTTACTTAACTGATCACGTGCCGAAATACGAATTTTTCCCCAGGGTGGATCTTCTGCTTGTCTGACTCCAAAAAGACTTCCATCAACTTCTTGGTGGACTTCCTGTATCAGAGCTGGCTCGCCCCCAGGTTGCTTATGATTAGATCGAACTTCACCTCCCAGATTGTTGGCGTGAGGTCCTATCCTATCGAGAATGGAAACCCGCAAAGTAGCTGGCAGCACACCTTTGTTCTTCTAGGCTGCGATCTGTTGACCCTACAGAACCTTCAACACATCTTGCACACCTGCAAGCTATTGCTCCAGAGCGGCTCGCCTTTCGGTTTTGGAGTTTAGAGGGGCCCGTAATTTTGCTTGTACGGCGTTTCCTTCTCCTGTAGAAATTAGTATACTCTGGTTTGGAAGTGTCATTTTATAGAAAGAGAATCAGTTATTTCTGAGACAATGAGTTTCAAAACTTCGTTCTCACAGACGTCGCCAAATGTAATAGCCTAATTTTGTATTTCGAACTTAGCCTTTACACCAAGGATATTCAGAGCATCAATATGAATAATAAACGAATACTAGCACAAAGTTTAGCGTGGAAAACCTTTGAATAGGTTAAAAACCACGACCTCTCTTGAGGATTTAGAAAGATTAATGGTATTGATCGTTGCTAGCTATTACAAGAGATGTTCTGAGTATTTTAGTATAGAGTATTGAGTGAGCATTCATCCGTCCTTCTTCTGGAATTCTCTGGTCCTATTTATAGGTCTTATAATATGACCGTTTGACGACCATTATTATTCTTAATGATGGACGTTACAATATATATTTGATAGTATTTAAACTGATTGTGTAACGGTCTGATCTTGTTGTTTTGTAACGGCTTCATTGATGATGGTGTGTTTGTTGACTCGAACTGTTTGATGTAGAGGTCAAAAGTGGTGAATAGAACTCTATCACTGTAATGTGTCATAAATTGTGTCATGTGTATGTTGATGAGATCGAGTGGTCGTATGATGGTTGAAGATGGAGCTTGAGTCCGAGATGCAGAATAAGTCACTACACTTGGCATAGCAACATTTGGCATATTTTAATTCACGGCGTAACAGGCCTGATTACGATTCTTCTAATGGCAATATTTGTTTTTCCAAATACATCCATTACAATTCGAAATCAAAGCCTAACTGAATATAAATTGGGGATTGAGCACAAACATACCTTGAAATAGACAGACAAGTCCCTTGTTCAAGATACAGACAACAACAATCTCCAATAAATTGTTCAAGATTAAACAATCTCCAACAAACTGTTCAAGACACAGACATCAAACCCTAGATTCTTCTTTGTAAAAAAAATCCCAAATTAGAAGCCCAACGAACTAATGTCCAGTACAGTTCTCCAAACAACCAACAACCAATTGTAGAGCTCTTAAACCCTAATTTTGCCTCTAATCACAGTGCGACTGATAAGCTTCGAGATAGAGAGAGAAACTATTCGAGAGATATAAAGGGACAAAGAGCAGTGATTTAATTCGAAAACCCCGAATTTCGCCTCTAATGGTGGACAAAGAGAGACAGGGTGAGTGTAAAAGAGAGAGAGTGAGACAAGAGGATGAGTGATGTAATAGAGATGAGTGATTTGAAATCTTTGTTTGTTAGAAGAGAGGGAAATAGCCACGTAGTTGCCACTTAATATAATTTTTACCACCTCATTTCCCTATATAGCAAATCACAATTTGATGAGTGGTTCCTATTGAGTAAGACTTTAGTGTCTCGTTTGTGAGTGTTTGGTAATTCATTCCCCTTTACCAATGCCAACCTAATGTTTAATTACGAATTCAGTAGAGGACTTCCCCTTGTTTGATCCCCAACAAGCCTTGTGCTTCTTTTTCGAACCACAAGGGTATAGCATGTTTCTAGCTATATTATTTACACTAAATTGAGAGCAACTATCGTCAAGGATTTGTTCCAAATTACTATTGCTTGACCATCTTTTAACTGGCCATGTACCTTCCTTTGCACATACTGGTAGTATTCTTCAAATAGAACAATATCCTCAAAGATTCAAAATGCACCTGGTGTTTAACAATGTTCACCACCATCGAGCAATACTCAGAGTTCTTCATTGCCTTCTAACTGATCTGCCAATCCCTTAAAAATGAATTCCAATCTGCAGTAAGTTCTACAAATTTCAACCCCAAACCTAGAGCTTAGAGCGTATCTCAGTAACATCCACCTTATTTCCGGTTTCATTACGTGTACCAGTCTATTGGGTTCAGAGTTTTGACTCTTTGCTTTGAAATTCACAGCAAAAACTTGGACTAGATATCTTCAAATGTAGTTTTTGGACATGCTACAATTTTAGAATGAGTAGCAAATATATTCCTCCGAAACGATATATTGTCAAAAATAATATATTGCCAGATTACAAAAACATATGTAAGATGACAATTCCAAAAATTAAAAGATGGGTCAATTAAAGACCGAAATAGGATAAAAAGCGTGCAGAGTAAGAAAATTACATGATTTCTTTCACATAATTGGAAAGAAGAAACATGGTCACCATGTACAGATTGCTCTCTTTATTCTCAAATAGGTTTCTTCATTGTACAAGCACAATGAGAGCAACTAGAGCTATGGAGCAACCGGTAAACAAGCCTGCAACACGGGGGGCAAAAAGTATATTTAGTATCCATGTTCGATGTAGCTAGTCCTAAGAGTTTGTCCCTTCTCAGTATTTCTTACCGGAGGAAAATGATATTTGATGCAGTTCTCGTTTTGGTTTACCTTTTGTACGGTTTGCATTTAAGAAGTGATGAATGAAAGTAGTTTCCACGCTGAGACATTGGTCTAGTCACCTGCAAAAACATAGGTTTCACCTCCATTACTCCATGTCTAGAAATTATGTTCGTTGTTATTTTCGAGTAATATGGGGTTAATAGAAATAGTCGATTCGACTAAAGTTTACCTCATCAGAGTTCCCAAGACAAGAACTGTTAGCCATCCTCAAGTAAGCCTTAGATGCATTTCTGGAAGTGTCGCATAGTGAAGTTAAAAACTCTTAGAGCGAACTAGGATAACATAAAGATTTGTTGGTGTTGCATCCAGATTGTTAACCAAATGAGTAACTCAAAATGTTTGGCATCTTAAAGCTATTACCCACAAACTGACACTTTCAGTCTCATGGTCGCTACACATGAGACCCTAAGCCGTCGAATTTATCCAAGACGGTCGTTTCCAAACCTGCAATATTATTAAGTGTAATTACTTTACAATACAATACTTTTGACCAAAATTGTAGAATCATCAGAAACAAAAAGGGCTCAATAAGAGTCTTTATTTGAGATTATCATATGCAAGATAAAATAATTTGAAATATATTCTAAATCTCATGCTGAAGAGGGAAGAAAATAAAAGGCACCAGTGTTGGGAATTGACTTACTTTCTCAAAAAGGAAAAGTTATATGTAATGCTATTGATTTTTCAAGACTCAATGAGAGATTCATGTCAATTACTTCCAACCCTATGATATCCATATCGGCCGAGGTGGGCCAATCTGGATAAGGAATGCTCTTTAATCATCCATGGTGCTTCAGATGAAATACTTATAAACTGAATTATACTCTCAGCCGAAACCATCTTGTTCTCTACGGCCCCAAAACAACACTCTATTGAGGGACACTGTATGAGAGAGATAATCCGATATTTTCTACATAAGACTAACCAAGAATCAAGTTATCAATAAAAGGAACTCCAACTTAAAACAGAAAATCATCGATCCAGCATGAAAAATATCTCTATGCATCAAAAACTAGGATATTCTTCATTGTTAGGCTAGATGACCATGAATACAGCAGAAACACAAAGCCCAACACGTCAAACCAATTCTAGGCGGAAACCTAACCACTCGTTGGATCCGTTAATATGGAAATCCATATGAATATTAGCATTCACCCTATCGACATTCTCTTGGTAAAAACTTGTTTACTTTGAGAAGCACCTTATTGTCATTACCCAGCAACACTTTCAGAGAAGTGATGTATGACTGGACTTTGGAGATTGAGTCAAACAATAACAATGCACCACCTGAAAAACAAAGAAATAGTGGGAGCTCACAACACAACAATGTTAACTATGATAACTCCATTTGAAATCTGTCAACATGCTAATTTGCAAGGTAACTTACAAAGCAAAATCATCAGAGAACCACCTTTACAACGTATTCCTGTATTGATCCACAATCAGATGAGAAATGCGCGCCAATACCTATAAAGGCCTAGCATCATTGATACAAAGAGGATGCATGGATGGGGTTTCGCATAAGATAAGGTGAAAATAATGAACTGTGTACTATATGCCGGTGAAATGAAGCCAATTGTGGATGTTTGTATGACAGAACCAATGAAATTAATGTACATGTGTTTCGTGAACTAAAAACGTAATAATGTTTTACATCGGAATAAAAACATCAAAACGCGTGTAAAATAACAATATCGTTCTACAGAAAGTAACTTTAGCTGCACAACTATGAAAGGTGACTTTCTTGTAGAAATAAATAAGAGGAGAAATATTATTCACTCTTGAATTGATTTAATCTATATTAAATTCTAGGGTACTTGTATTAAGACAAACACTAATTGATGTGTTCCCCGAGGGTTAAGATTTGCTTATAGCAGTTTAAAGCAATTAAAAACCGTAGTAACTACAGAACCCATTTCAGTACTCTAAAACTCCTCCACCTGTCCAAATATGAAACAAAATAACCGCCACTCACTACATTGCATACTCTTCCGAGTCAAAATGCAACATGCTTTCTATAGAGTAAAAAACCGTCTCCTTCTCTTTCAATACCCTCATTATCTCCAAACTCACGGATGAAATTGCTTCTCTTCTGCAAGTCTGTGCACAACAGGTATGCAAGTTCTACCTCTCAACTCTCCCTACTTACTTTCCCCTTTCTTCATCTTCCTTTACTATCCATCTCTGAGAGAACCAGGGCTTTCCCTATCTCTTAGGGGAGACTTAATCGTTGAGAAAACTAATTTTTACCTCTGATTGCTCTTTGTAAGTTGTTTATGAGATTTACATTGGTCAACGGATTGACATCGCTATTTCATAGAAAGAGTAAACACATTCTTACTTTATCCCTCTCTTCTGCAACTTTTCCCACTATCTCTTTCTAACACCCCCACCCACTTATCCAACCAATCAAGCCCTTTATATCTCCGATATGCTAGTGGTATTAGATTCTGTTACAGATATAATCTACAATACGATAGAGAAGCTCTAGTTAGCAGAAAAGTACGAAGAACACCAATTGGTTTGGAAAAATATGAGATTAAATTACTTAAAACGAAGTAATTACAATGAAAACTCTAAAACCCTAGGCTTCTACCTCAGAACTCTTTCTCTAGATCTAACATAAGAAAAGAAATAACCTAAGTCCCCTTTATATAGAGAGAACTAAAAATTACAAATAAAACGCATCTCGAGGCAAAAGCACGCCTCATAAATAAAACCACCGCAAAAGTTGGTCGAACAAAATAAGGAGTCGTTCGAACGACTTACGCCAATTGGTCTAAAACCCTAGAAACTTGTCAAGTCGTTCGAACGAAACCTGTATCTGGGCCAAATTTCCAGTGAGGTGAACTTTGGTCATTCGAACGAAAATATAAGTCGTTCAAACGACTTTGGGTTCCTGGGCCAAATTCCAGAGAGGTAGAATTTGGTCGTTCAAACGACTCTCAGCCTCGTTGGAACGACTTTGGCTAATTTCCAAATTACCCTAGATCCTCCTGGATCATGGCTACTCCCTTTAGGAGGATTGAACTCCTGCTCAAGCTAGAACTGGAGATATGGGAATGTGGCTGACACGGACCAACTTAAACTCAAGCTTGGCACGTGCGGCACTCGAGACACCTGTCCCAAGTAAGCCTAATTACTCTTCTCTATCAATTGTTTAGCAACACAACATCGCAAAGCATCACATAATCTCAACGCATCACAAACACTGTACAAAGGGTCTTTGAAGGCATCATTTCATTCATATATCAACAACTATTACAAAGCACTATTACAAGCTTAAATTCCTTCTTGGGTGTATTGAATACTAGTCCTCTACATATATAGCAAAATGGAAAACAGCTAAGTTCTAAAAGGAAACATCAAAAGTGGAGACGAAGCGTACTCCCCCTTTTTCCTAAGCTAACCTTTACAGAAATAAATGAAAATTTGTACAAAGCTTTCTTACAACCTAAGGATACTATTTACAAAGCCTGGGCGTCACACTCTCTCCCACTCAGCTTGCAGGCGCCCTCGTCGACTTTTTCTTCTGCTTCCACATCTGCCGGTTATCTTTCCTCTCTTGCTTGGCCTCAGTCTTCCTTAGTCGGACCAGAAGGGGATGAGAATCTTGGTGCTCCCAGCTGGCTTCAGTATCTGGCAGATCCTTCCACTTCACAAGGTACTCATAAACTTCCTCTTTGGTGTCCGGGTCAACATGGGTCACTTTGTGAGCAAGAACACTCTCTGGAACTTTGCTAGAGCTGACTGGCTTGAGCGGAACATGAGGCCTAACGGTACTTTTGCTTGGATCTTCCTTGTCTTGGTGGTACGGCTTTAGAGCACTGGCATGGAACACTTGATGGATGAAGCGAAGGTGGGAAGGTAATTGAAGCTTGTAGAAAACCTTCCCAACTTTACCAATGATCGGCATCGGACCAATGTACTTGGATACTAGCCCTTGGTGTATTCTGTCACCTCGCTGCTTGAGATGGGATCTCTTGATCAGAACAAGGTACCCAACTTAAAAAAGATCTGGTCGTCTCTTCTGGTCGGCCCATTTCTCATTCTGGCTGACGCTTTCTCCAGATAGGCCCGGGCAATATCGGTATTTCTCTGCCATTCCTTTGCAAACTGGTAGGCTCTCGGAACACTTCGTTTGTAATCGGAGGCCACTGTGTGCGGCGTGAGGGGCTGCTGTCCTAACAGTATCTCAGAAGGACTCTTGTTGGTGGAGGAACTCTTCTGCAGATTAAAGCAAAACTGTGTTACATCCAAAAGTTCGGCCCAGTCTTTTATGTTCACCCTGACAAAGCGCCGGAGGTACTCTTCCAACATTGCATTGAAGCGTTCTGTCTGACCATCTGATTGCAGATGGTTACTGGTTGAGAAGTTGAGAGTGGATCCCAGTAATCTAAATACTTCCCTCCAAAACTTCCCAGTAAATCTCGGATCTCTATCGCTGACAATGTCCTTTGGCACGCCCCAATACTTTACAACATGCTTCACAAACAGACGCGCTGTTTTCTCTGCCGTACAAACAAGTGGAGTCGGAATGAATGTTGCATACTTAGATAATCGGTCGATGATCACGAGTATGGAACCATATCCTTTTGTCTTGGGTAACCCAGAGATAAAGTCCATAGAGACACTTTCCCAAGTTCATTCTGATCATTTGGCCAATAGTAACCCCTGTGCAACAAGGATAGTGTTCTCCGCCAACCCGGATGGCCTGCCCAAAGAGTATCATGGCACTCCTTGATTAGCTCCCGTCTTAGTCCTGCTAACCGAGGAACATAAATTCGTTGTCCCTTCGTGTATAAAAGACCATCTTTCACCCAGAACCGTTTTGTCTTCTCCTGTTTCACCAAGTTAATGATGGCCTGGGTCTGAGGATCCACCGCTAACCCTTCGCGGATCCTATCTTGGAGGGCGCTGGTAACATAAGAGTGAGACTGTTCGGCAGCTGTAGAGATGGCCGCAAGTTCAGCCTTACGGCTTAATGCATCCGGCACATTATTCATCCTCCCTGGCTTGTGCTCAAGATCTAAATCAAACTTAGCTAGAAACTCTTGCCAACGAGCCTGCATTGAGGTCAACTTCTTCTGTGTAAGGAAATGGCTTGCCGCACTGTTATCGGCCTTCACCAGAACCTTCATTCCCAACAGATAGTGTCGCCATACTCGTAGGCAATACACAATAGCAAGGAGTTCCTTCTGCTGGGCTGAATACCTCCTCTCTGTATCATTCAGCTTCCTGTTTTCGTATGCCACCGGATGTCCCTCTTGTAACAATACTCCACCGATAGCAAAATCAGACGCATCGGTATGTACCTCAAACGGCTTGGTAATATCTGGCAAGGCTAAGACCGGATTGCTAATCACCGCATGCTTCAGATCGTCAAATGCTGTTTGACACTTCTCGGACCAAGACCAAGAGAAGTCCTTCATAAGAAGATCTGTAAGGGGGGCCGCGCGTTTCGAATACCCTTCGATGAACTTGCGGTAGTAGTTCACGAGGCCAAGAAAGGAACGCACTTCTGTAACCTCCGTAGGAGCTCTCCACTCCTCAATAGCGCGAACCTTTTCCATGTCCATACGGATCTGTCCTCCGTCAATAACATGTCCAAGAAACATAACTTGTTCCTGCGCGAACGAGCATTTCTCCAACTTGACATATAACTGGTTCTGTCGCAAGACTTGGAATACAAGGCGAAGATGTTCAAGATGTTCTTCCATAGTGCGGCTGTATATGACAATATCATCCAGATACACCACCACAAACTTGTCGATATATTTCCGGAAGAGCTCATTCATAAGAGTACAGAAAGTTGCAGGAGCATTGGTCAGGCCGAATGGCATGACAAGAAATTCATATGCCCCATACCGAGTGGAACAAGTCGTCTTCGGTTCATCTCCGGCTACAATCCTGACCTGATAGTAACCCGATCTCAAATCAAGTTTAGAGAAGTACTTCGCAGACGTAAGCTGGTCAAATAAGTCGGCAATGAGCGGTATTGGATACTTGTTCTTCACCGTTACCTTGATCAGGGCTCGATAGTCGACACATAATCGCAAGCTTTCATCTTGTTTCTTCTGAAATAAGACCGGGGCACCATATGGCGCCTTTAAGGGGCGAATAAAGCCCGATTCCAATAGTCCATCAAGCTGTTTCCGAAGCTCTGCTAGTTCAGGCGGACTCATTCTATATGGTCCTTTCGCAGGAGGCTTGGTTCCAGGGACTAACTCAATCTGATGATCGATAGGCCTTCGGGGAGGTAACACCTTTGGTAATTCTTTCGACATCACATCCTTGAATTCTGTAAGTACCCGGGAGACTTCCGTCGGCAGGGCATCATGATTTTGATCATCCGACTTTAACCGTAAGGTTGCAAGGTAAGTCAACTCCCCTCGCCTCAGTCCCTTCTCCAATTGAAGAGCTAATAATATTCTGCCCTCATCTTTCTACGTGGACATCTGTATGATTGAGGGATTGTCACCAAAAATCCCTAAGGAATTGACAAAGGGCATCGGCATTGCCTTGTAGTAGCGGAGAAAGTCCATTCCCAAGATAATCTTAAAATCATCCAATGTCACAGCGAGAAGGTTAACCTTTCCACTCCACTGTCCCATCTTAACTGGAACCAACTTTGCAACACCATGTATTGGCATTGCGGCGGAGTTGACAGCTTTCATCCGGCTAGAATCTTTCACCAAACGCAGTCCCAGACGATTCGCCTCTTGGATGGCAATAAAGCTGTGGGTAGCACCTGTATCAACCATCGCCAAAGTGTTCTGCCCATTAATACTAAGGTCCACATACATGAGTCCCTTCTTCGGCTTAACCTCTGGCAACTGAATGGTCACGGCATTGAGCAAGTAAAGATAACCCATATGAGTTTCATCGCTATCATTTCCCTGAGTGGTGTCATCGGCTTGGTCCCCGTGCGACGCCATTAGAGCATTCAGGGCCGTCTTCTGAGGACACTGATAAGCTTTGTGATTCCCTCCACAAAGAAAACACTTCAAGTTCCCAGGACGTCCTTGAAACCTGGACGAGGAGGATGCGCCGTCATTGTTACGCGGCCTGTGGTACTCCCTCCCAGAATTGGAACTCGAGGCACCACCTGTACTTGCTCCCCCACTCCTGTTCTGGCCATGACCTTGGTCTCCCCCACTTCTAGCTTGGTACCCTCCATTCTTGCCCTTGTTGAAATTATTGGAGGATCCCGTTCTTTGTTGCGACTAGGAACTAGACTGAGACTAAGCCGGTCGTCGCTCACTCTGCATAGGGGTGTAGTCGTTAATACACTCAGCGGAGGCCATTGCGGAAGCCAAATCTTGAACCCGTTGCCTTTGCAATTCATTCTGGATCCATGGTTTCAGACCTTCCAAGAAACAAAACAACTTATCATTTTCAGACATGTCGCGGATATCTAACATCAAGGGTGAGAACAGCTTCACATACTCACTGTGACGACCTACCGAACGCCGGCCAAATCCACCCGAGCGTTTTGAGTTATGTCCGAATGTATTTGTTCTCTATATCCTAATATAGCAGCACGCCAAGTTTCGTCGCAATCAGATTCAGTTAAGGGGGCGAAAAGGTCCAGTACGCTTCGTCTCATGTTTTAACGTTTCCTTTTGGAAGTTGACTATTTACTTAGTAGTTATATTAAGGAGGAACCTTGGTCCGATCCTCCCCATGACTAAAAGAGCTTTAATGCTTGGTCATCAAGGACCCCGGCTCATGGACTATCTACAAGGGATAGTTATGAGTTCTCCTAGGCCTAGGGAAGGCCAGGGGACATTGCCTCGCAATGCGGGCCAGTTTTCAACAAAGGGCTTCATATGGCGCCGCTATGCCCCGCGGGCTATCCGAGACGCACCGCCCCTTACAGATGAACAATATAAATAGTCCAGGCTCGTCGCCCCTTGAGATATGAGTCCCTTATGTGGAAACCGGCATATTAAGCTACCCTGATCCGCTACTGGACAGGTGTGCTTTCCGTATCTCGCGCGCGTCGTGAGAGATTACGCTGTAGGGATTATTGAGGGAACCTTCAGCGTTGTTGCCTATACCGATTAGTTTAGATATTAATGAACATAAGTTTAACAAAACTTATGATTTCATCATGGATTTCTATTTGTTGAGCAAAAAACCAATTAGTTTAGATATTAATGAACATAAGTTTAACAAAACTTTAATTTTGGATACCTCATAATTGGATTCAAATGCATTTGTTAGGGATTATGAAGATGAGTATGAGATATCGGTAGCACAAACTGAATCTTTAGGGTTGTATGTTCCTTGTATCTTTGTTATAAAATCTAGTTTCCATGATAATAATAAAAATGCGGGGGAAGAAAAAAGAGATGTATTCCCTCAATGGGAAGGCATGATTTTTGAGACAAAGAAATCAAAAATCGAGGAGCAAAAATTAATAAAAGAACGTTAAGGGAAGACCAAATAATAAAGAAGCACTCCTATTTGTCAAGAAGTTAGGGGAAAAACATTTAGAGTTGTTCAAGGCAATCGAGACCTTAAAGCTCCACTTTTAAATGAAGAGTGTTGAATCATGAGAATGTATTAGAGAAGGCAAAAAAAAAATAATGAAAAGTACTCGGGAAAAGAACGTGCAAGGTTGGAGTTATGATAAAAATTCCGCTTTTGGGTTCAGCCTATTTCTCAACATAAGGATGATTGCAAAAAAAATTGCGTAGAACCTAATGTTAGTTCCTGAATGAAATAATTGAGGATTTTAATGAAATTGGTATTGTATGTCTTGCAAAGAAGACTTTGGTGTTGATGCTAATATATTTTGTAATAATGGGTTAAGAAGAAATTAAATGTTTAGCTTAAATTCGATATGCACTTGCGAGGAAAACATTCCTTGAAAAAGCTAATATAAACCGGGGTAATTTTGACAATTATGTAATTTCAGACACTTTTAAATTCATCGAAAAAACAAACATGAATGTTGCACTTCAGATTCAGCATTCAACTTCAGATTCAGTAATCAGACACTCAAGATAAGTAATCAGAATAAGTGTTCAAAATCAGGAAAAAAAAATGAATTTGAGATAACCCCCGTTATTTGTCAACATATTAGTAATTGACCCCAAGGTACCTCGTTTATTGCACTAGACCCTCTTTTAACAGATCTCACCCAGTCAATTTAAATTATTTATAATACGATTTCATGGTAAAATAGATCATGTTGCTTCATTGTGCCATTAATAAACCAACTGAAATGCATGAAGGAGACACGCAAGTGCTTACTTTGTATAGTTCTATGAGGGGCCTCTTACACTATTATGACCTTCTAAAGGAAGAAGTGCATTTTGATTAATTAGATTACATAAAGCATCCCTTTTTATAGTAGAGGACAACTAAAATAGTAGTACTTAGTACTCAATGTGGGACTAAAGGATATATGGTGACATGCCCGTACCCTAGTCGTATGGCATTGATTTTATGAAGACATTTTCACTTGTTGGGCTATTAAATTTAGTTCAAATAATATTGCCTATTATGGTAGGTTATGATTGAACATTATATAAGCTTGATGTTAAAATCTATTTTTACAAGCAGATTTGATGGAGGAAGTTTATATGGATCAACCCCAGGTTCCTCATCAAAAGGAGATAATCAACAGTTCAAATATGGTTTGCACTAATCCCCTAAAGCTTGACACAATTACTAATATTTTGTTATAATATGGTTTTACACGAACTACATTTAACGATTTAAGTATTATTATTCGTTGTTTGCCATTTGGGATGATTATTGGTTGTTTATGTTGATGGTATCATTGTTATTGATAGTAAGTTTGAAGGAATTGCAAATGTGAAAGGCTACTTAAGTCGACATTTACATACAAAAGATTTCGGCGTCCTTCGATATTTTTTGGGCATTGAGGTGGCTCATTCCAAAGTGGGCCTCAACTCTCTTAAAGAAAAAATGTTTTGGATCTTTACTCGTATATTGTTTTATTTAGTGTACAATGTTTTATTCAATGCTCGTCTGCAGAGACTCTAATGGACTCCAATCTCAAATTGGGTGCAAGTATGGGTTAGTTATATGGTGATGCAAGTCGTAATCCTGTTTGTTGAGCTGTTAATTTATTTTACGGTAGCGGCGATCGTAAGCCAGTTTATGCATGCACCACAAAAGCCTTGGTTTGTGACAGTTATTTGCATTTTTCAATTTCTTAAAGGTTCACCCAGTCAAGGATTGTTGTACCGGCCTCTTTAGATACACGTACCGGCCTTTTTAGACGCATGAACATAGACCCAAACCTAAGAACCCCAAAAGAAAATATAACTCAAAAATCTCAAAAACCACAAGAGAAAGTATTTTGAGTATTATTGGCTATTACAACTCATAAACTGAAGTATGATAGGCCATTATACCTCAGAATACTTTTGCTGTTGTGTACTTTAGTTTTGATTATCATCAATTGTGTATGAAATCAATGATTATCTTATACTTTTGAGTTGATTATCTTATTGATTTTATTTGTTTATATGAATTTTGGGTTATTATGTTTTTTTTACCATGGACATTGTTTGATTCATAAACAAACCGACCGTAAGGAGGTATCTTTCCATCAACTTGGGTGGTTATGAGTGTCTGATTGAAGCATTTTATGATCCAAAAATACCCTTTCACTTAGATATTTTAGTTTTTACTTTTATCACATAAAACTGCAATTTAAAAAAAAACTCTTATCATCATTTTATTAAGTGGTAGATCTTTATTTTTCTCTAACACTCTCCCTATTTTTGTAACTTCCTCCTCTTTTAACTCCAAAATCCTTACAAATCTCTTTCCTCTTGGTCCTTCAATCATCTCTCAAGAAGTAGAACATTCGGCAATAATCAATTAGCATCAGTTGCATGTTGTATTGTTATGGTATTTTAGGCACCACATTCCAAGAGGGTTATGGAGACTTTGCATATGGTACTTGGGGTTGTGCTTCAATACAAAAAGTATACTTGCAGGTTTATGGTAAATGGAGTTTGGGCGAATCTAGCTTCATATTGCCCTTGATGGATTTAGTTCAATTGTCGTAAAATTTGGAATAATATTGTTGATTCTTCTTCACTTAACTTTCACTGTAAGAGTTAATAGGAGATTGGCAAAGTTTTGAAGACATGGTTACACAACCAAGTCATAAACCCCTACATCCTATACCCGCGTAACCTGAAAAAGGAAGAAGCGAAACAGTAAAAGTGTGAAAATCACATTACACTCAACTGAGGTTGCTCTACTGTCGTCAGCAATCCTAAATCACCGGTTTAAAGAAACGTGTTATTGAGATCAGAAGGCTCATTTTGTAAGAACAATATTGTTGGCTCAAAGGAATGTGTTTCTAAGGTCAGAAAGCTATTTTTTTAAGAACAATAGTGAGTATAGAGCATTTGTTCAGAGCGTACATTGTGGCAGAAGAAATATGGCATAAGATAATGCTAAAGTGATTTTGTGAGACAGTTAGGGTCAGTGGAAGATGAAACCAACTGGCGCTGTACTGATTCTAAATATGAAGTGACTAAACAGGTAATGAGGCTAGCATTTAGCTCTTTTGCTACCATATAAGGCAAGCTAGAAACGAAATGTTGTTTTACAACATTATTGTGAAGCCTTAACAGTTTATACATGAATATATGCAAGGTTATAACATTGAGGGCTAGATTGCTTAGATCAAAAGATGTATATGCCAGATAGGGCCTCATTCCTACTTTTAGCCTCAAAGTAACAATAATGTATAAATGGGTGCCTTCCCCTTTTCGGTTTATGCAGCTGAGTCCAGACGGATCCCTCATAGGAGAATAGAGAGGTGTGGTTAACAATAATGAAGGCCTGGAAACAATTGTTTTCCAGGAAACGGATCCCATCTTGAGAGGGTTGCAAATCTCCCTAGATTATGACTATACTGATGTTTTTGCTACAACTGACTCTACCCTGTCTGTCAATGGACATCATTAAGAAAGGAGCCAAACGTAATTGGTTACGTATTCTCGTACACCAAGCTATCATTGATCTAATTACTATATTCACGAGATTTTGACATAATTCATGTTTTCAGAGAGTGTGTTGGTTTCTTGGCTTCTTATTACATATTAGTTGGAGAGATATTAATTGGAAGAGAAGAAATTCCTCCATATTTAGACAAAATGTTGAAGGATGATGCAAATATGCACTAGGAAAAGTGTTTGGTACAACTGTAATGTTTATTGCAGGTTGTACTCCAATTCCTTTCATATGATAAAATTGTCCATAGGATGCCTAAACCCAGCTTGCCATTACAAGAAGAAGAAAAAAATTGCTCGTGCACAAGAGTGCATATAGTTGCACTCTAGAATGCAGAACCGAAACCAAAAGGCACGCAATGTAGTATTGCAAAGCTAAAATGCACGTTTTATTTAAAAAACAACACGTCTTTGTAGCATTTTAGTTCCAAAGGCACACAACTTATGACTAAGAGAAACTGTCATTCGTGGCGAGTTATGGGCATACACTAGTCAAACAATAAATTTTATACAGAAAATCTGATTGAATAGATTAAGTCACATACCGCACTTCTCAAGGTTCAGTTCCTCTTAAGTATTTGACATTCATCGTAAGGTTAACAACTCAAATCTCCAAATTGTGCATCATTCTTAATCCTCAACAACATAGGTTCCTAGAAATGGGCATAGTGAAAATGAGTGTGCAAGTAGTACAAAAATCGCTCTTATAAAATAGAAATTCATCACTTAACAGTACACCTTTTTTTCAAATACCATTTTAGCTTAAATCTGACAGCGCTTTAGTTATTTTATGAGGTTAGCCCCATGTTCCGAATCCGTCTAATCACGCCCTTTCCAAAGTATATAATCTGAAAGAAAAATGATGAATAAGAAAATCATTCCAGAAAGTGAACGGAGTCACAGATTAATAATTAGGTTATCACTGCATTCTAGACAAAGTTCAAGAATGGCTTATGAAAGCCCCAAGTTGAAACTGTGATCAGGTTGTTGACATATTTGCTGAAGCTTCAGAAT
>JACGCM010000976.1:140000-141171 GCA_014058105.1 Kingdonia uniflora
GGACTGAGTGAAAAATGGGTCTCTGATGCTGGTGATGCCTTGTAGCCTTCTATGCCATGGTTAGTGCTTGCATTCCCCCATGGGTTGAGCCTCCCATTGCCCGGACGAGCGATCCCCATGAAAAATGGGTCTCACTAGTAGTGTTTCCTTTTCTCACGGTTAGTGCTGCCTTTTTTTGGGACTGAGTCACGGTTAGTGCTGCCTTTTTCTCACGGTTAGTGTTTCCTTTTTTTGGACTGAGTGAAAATGGATCTCTGATGCTTGGTGATGCCTTATAGGCCTTATATGCCATGGTTAGTGCTTGCATTCCCCCATGGTAGAGCCTCCCATTGCCCGACGGGCGATCCCCATGAAAAATGGGTCTCACTAGTAGTGTTTTCCTTTTCTCACGGTTAGTGCTGCCTTTTTTGGGACTAAGTCACGGTTAGTGCTGCCTTTTTTCTCACGTTTAGTGTTTCCTTTTTTTGGACTGAGTGAAAAATGGTCTCTGATGGTTTGTGATGCCTTGTAGCCCTTCTATGGCATGGTTAGTGCTTGCATTCCCCCATGGGTAGAGCCTCCCATTGCCCGGACGAGGCGATCCCCATGAAAAATGGGTCTCACTAGTAGTGTTTCCTTTCCTTTTCCACGGTTAGTGCTGCCTTTTTTGGGACTAAGTCACGGTTAGTGCTGCCTTTTTCTCACGGTTAGTGTTTCCTTTTTTTTGGACTGAGTGAAAATGGATCTCTGATGCTTGTGATGCCTTATAGGCCTTATATGCCATGGTTAGTGCTTGCATTCCCCCATGGGTAGAGCCTCCTCCCTTGCCCGACGAGGCGATCCCCATGAAAATGGGTCTCACTAGTAGTGTTTCCTTTTCTCACGGTTAGTGCTGCCTTTTTTGGACTAAGTCACGGTTAGTGCTGCCTTTTCTCACGGTTAGTGTTTCCTTTTTTTGGACTGAGTGAAAAATGGGTCTGATGCTTTGTGATGCCTTTGGGCCTTCTATGCCATGGTTAGTGCTTGCATTCCCCCATGGGTAGCCTCCCATTGCCCGACGAGGCGATCCCCATGAAAATGGGTCTCACTAGTAGTGTTTCCTTTTCTCACGGTTAGTGCTGCCTTTTTGGGACTAAGTCACGGTTAGTGCTGCCTTTTTTCTCACGGTTAGGTTCCTTTTTTTGGACTGAGT
>JACGCM010002234.1:0-19771 GCA_014058105.1 Kingdonia uniflora
CATATCACTCCCTCTCTCTCTCCCCCATACCATTCTCTCTCTCTTTCTTGCGATTTCTGCCATTAAAGGTGAAATTGTTCTCTCCAGAGAACTGCGACCCCACAGTGTTAGAAAAAAGTAGCAGAATACTCTTATCTACAGTTATTTATCACCCTATCTTTCTCAAAGTTAGAGACAGTTTTCCCTTTTTGTATGGAATGTTGTGAAAATTGTTAGGGTTAGGAAACCTCTAGAATTTGGGACATAACGGATAATTGTAGGCTATACAGCTACGTTGAGTAATCCCATGCGTAATCCAATTTTGGTCAGGCAATTTCTCTTTAATTGATTAGCTACAGATAGGTTATGAGAGTGTATAAATTGTCGGTAATGCGTCATTCGACAATGTTATATGCGTAAGTCTCAGCATACACTAACATAATCGTCGAACTCGACAATATTAGTTGTGCAATTCCTCACATGCACTATCGTAATTGTCGATCTCGACAATATTACATATAGAAGTCTTCACACACACACTAACTATATTGTGAACTCGACAATAGTATATATGCAAGTCTTCACATAAACAAGCATATTGCCGAACTCGACAATATTACTTTTGTTGTCAGCTTGTTTTAGGTTACCACATACGTTGTAAGCATGTTTTGTTAAGCATGACAATTTATAGGATTTTACTTCTGTTATTTTAGAGACCTGACAATGGGGTTAGTTTTTTGAACTGGGTCCATAAATTAATTTGTGCGTGTTTTACCAGGACAAGGCAGAGAGTTATGAACATGTTCACATCCTAGTTTCTTTGCCAACTCATAAAAAAATTTATCCAGCACTGCAAAATTGAAAGCAGAAGAACGAGGCAAGCTAAAATTGAGTGGCAATAGAATTTGGATGACTAGAAAATGAGTTCTAGGCAGAGCAAGATTTGCATATTTTTATTCATTGCATAACAAGCATGATTATGATTATCTGACGATTCTTCTGATGGGTAGCAATGGGTCAATATAGCTGGGAAGAATGTGAATGCAACTAAATTTTCGGATAGGACAATTAATGTGTTAAAAGTTGTGTTTTACAACGAGTTTTTGTGGGGTGATTATTTACATTTTGTATTCCATCTTTTGTAGTATGTGATGTAATGAAGGCTTTTGAAATGAATAATATACGTTGGTCTTGAATTGTGTTTGGTTTGTGATATTTTGTTGAATTACTTGCAACTCACAATCGCTTCTTTTGCGGGTCAACTTGTCAATGAGATCGACAATAGAAGACTTCATAGATGAAGATTGGACGAAAGTTATTCATGATGAGTCACTAGAAAGGTCTAAAAATGAACGTATTGTAGACGTTGTTGGAGGAAGCCCATATGAGGGTCAACATTTTGATACCGTTGAGGATGAACATCTGTGGTACGAACGATATGGTAGAGGGCAGAGTTTCTCCACCAAGATACGCAATTCTACTAAACGTTTCAAGATCAAAGGATATAGGCAGATCCCATTTCTATTGTATCAGCAATAGTTTTTAAAAGAAAAACCTTGGGATAGATCTAGAGACTAGCGGCAGAGATGGCAACAAAAGATTATCTGATAAGTATGGGTGTAAAGCAATGATAAAAATTAATTAGAACACCAAAATAGGCAAATATGTTGTCACAAGTTTCACAGATATCCATAACCATAAACTCGTATCTCCACAGAATCATCATCATATGAAGGTTAGCAGATTCTTTCCAAAAATAACAAAAAACCTTACAACGACATTTGAGTTCCCCAATATTCTGGGAGCAAGGTCCCGACATTATTCCTAGATAAAACCTTCAACAAATAGGATTGTTACAACCACAACGCCAAAGTAAATAAGGAACGAGTAGTCAGAGAAGATGCACAAGCCGCGTTGGAGTAGTTTTGGAAGAAACAAAATGAAGATCTGTATTTTATTTCGATATAGAATTAGATAAGGAGGACCTAACACTAATTTTTATTTATCGATGTATGTTCAAGGTGCGCATACGAGGCATTTGAGATGTCGTCACCTTCGATGCTACGTACCGGACTAATGTCTACAAGATGCTCATTGCTCCGTTTGCAGGGATCAACAACCACTACCAAACAATTCAATACGGATGTGCTCTACTAAGAAATGAGCAAGAAAACATTTGTATGGTTGTTCCATACTTGGCTGAAGGCAATGAACTACAAACACCCTGTTTCAATTATCATTGATCAAGATGCAACTATGGCCAAAATTTCCCAAACGTCGTTATTCCCAAGGTAAAGAAGTAGTTCAAATTGGACATGTTAGGTATATTGTCAATTTAACATATAGATTGACAGTATATTGTTGAGTAGGAGCAGGTATCGATATTTTATTGTCGACATCGGCTTCTGATCGACAATATCATATATTATTCAGTTTGTCATTCATTCTAAGTTCTGGTTTATTTCATGGTCTTCCCCAACACCACATCGATTGTGTCCATTGCACATCACAAATAAATTTTTTGAGAAAATGGCATGTTTATCGGAACCATCTACATTCAAAGAAGATATCGATTCGATAATGCACAACACATATGAGGCCGTAGAGTTTGAAACCAGGTGGACGGACCTAATGAATAAACATAAATTTGATGATAATCTTTGGATGCAATGCATCTTCAATATTAGACATAGATGGTTACCGTTATGGAATAGTCAGCCTTCTTTGCAGCATGAGCAGTACATGACAGAATGAGTCTACAAATAACTTCTTTAATGGTTTTGCCAATAACAACTGGATTGTACAGTTTTGTGACCAAGTACGAGGTTGCCCTTTTAGATGTATAAGACCGAGAAAGTGGATAAGACTTTGCATCAGAAACACATATATCGTCAAGTTGGTCCTCATCAAGTTCTACTCAAGATGCTCTAAAGATTTACACAAGAACAATGTTCCACAAACTTCAAGATCAGTTTGACCAGGTTGTCCGCTTCGTTGCAATAGAAGAAACGTAGAAGGCAACCTTCGATAACTTATGGTGAAGTCCTATAGTGGTCGTACCAAGTCATTTAAGCTAAATATAGACTTAGAGAAGCTAACTGGTAATTGTGGATGCAAGTTGTTTAAGTATGTTGCACTCCTATGTTGTCACCTCCTGAAGGTTTTCTCAAATACGACATTCTCAAAATTCCTGAGGCTTTTATTATGACAAGGTGAACGATTGGTGTAACAAGGTTTCAAGGTCGTATGATGAAAGTCACTTGATAGGAGATAACTTACGACATCCTTTATGCCATAGCCACCTATCCCTTCGTGCATTAAACTTATTCAAAAGGGTCTCGAAGATCAAATAAAGTTTTAAATTCGTGTTTTGAAGCTAGACAAGATTGAGTCTTACCTTGATCTCTACGATAAGTCTTTAACACAGACAGATGCATTGTAACCAAAGACCTCAACTTCTTTAGCAGATTCTATGATGTCTGGAATTATCATTTTAAACCTTCTCGTTGTTCAAACAAAAGGACAAGCGAAGACTAATCGCAAGAAATGGACAAGATGGAAGGGGGATGGGAGATGGAAGAGGTTGATATAAAGAAGAAGATAACATGCAAAAGTTATGGAGTACTCGACAACCATGACAGACGGACATGCCCACTTCTCAAACGAAGATAGTAAAATCAAGTAAGTACATATTTGACACTATGCATAAACGCCATATTCTTTGTGATTTCTCTAAATGTGTTCCCATGTATTTATCCCATATTTACAATCAAAATAAATTTCATGTAGGAGGCAGTAATGGGGATTCTGTTCAGTCATTACAGGAGAATCTCGATAACCAAGACATCTAGGAAAATAGAAGAAGTTGTATGGCACCGATCTGTATTTGATTCTTTAATTAATAAATATGTATTTGATTATTATTGTTGACGAGGGATTGCTGTGTTGATTCAACATTCAATTTGCTTTGTATTTAGAATTTAGGATAATAGCGATGCACTATTTTGAATTTAGGGATTGTTGTGCCTTATGTACCCTATATGAATTTGTAGATTCTTCAACGCAACTGACAGTGGTACATATGCAGTATTTCATTATGCAGGTAAATTATAGAATATGCAGTATTAAATTGTCAGTTTATCCATAGATCGACAATAATTTAACTATATTGCCAATTTCGACAATATTATATATGCATAGCTCCAATTATACTTGGTAATTGTCGAGCTAGACAATATATATGCATAACTCCAATTACACTGCCATAATTGTCGAACTGGACAATATTATATATCGCAAGTTTCCATGTACACTACCAATATTGTCGATTTCGACAATAATCTGTATAACTCCAAATGCATTGCTAAAATATTATTCACAACCAATATGTACTTACTTTCAACAGTCAGAATTGAGATTCATATATAACAGTGAGCCAATAGACCTGTGTATACTACAAAAAATGGAATATACAAACACTTGTCGATAATAAAATGAATCAACAAGGGGCACCTGACATAAAATGGGATATACAAACACTTGTCGACAACCCTATACATAAAGGGGCATATAATGGTTATCCAAAAATAAAATGATAAGAGTTCTGTCACAAACTAATACCGATTATGTCATTCAATTGATACCTCTTTACTTTATATTTTCTCAGTAATACCTTAAAGGTCCTGATCCTCACATCAAGATACCTCATCAACTGTTCTTTCATAAACCCCAGTGGAATTTCCAGTCTTGCATGACCGAAGAAAATAGTAGAAACTTGAAGCATTGGTGTATCAAACCTTGGAAACAAACGAACGTAGTGTTTGCCTGCCTCCAAACCAAACCACCCGTACTTACTAGTATCCATAAGAAGGTTCTGGAACCTCTCCTTATTCGACGTAGTATTTTTCTAGCCATGTCGATGAATCCCTAAAAGCAGAATTATTATCAGCCACGTCGGCGCCATGAACATCTAGAAGATACTTCGCCCACGGTTGGAATAAAACTTCTTCTCTTTAGCCATATTCTCCTTCCTAGCAATGATGACATTTTCAAGAGTTAACCCCGTGAAAACCAAATCTTCTTGATAATCTCCCTTGGGTCCTTGCTGTGCTATTGCGAAGAATCTTTCGTTCTAGTTAAAAAGTTCTTCAAAGGTTGGGTCCTCCATGTCTCCTATCCCTTCACCCGCGAGTGCCTTCTTCAATGATTGACGCCAAACCTCCTGCAACAACAACAACTAGATATTAGAGCAGACACTAATAAGTTCATCACCTAAGTTTATCAATAATGACATGAGGTGGCATAGGTATAAGAGTTAAGAATAGGTCATATTGTTATCTACTTCCAAAGTCTTCTTCATCTCTTCAGCATTAATCAACTTCTTACAATGAAAAAGACTCCAACATTAGGATAAGCAGCAAAATTAGCATTCCATGAAATAAATATGAAGAGGGAAGGAGGAGGGGGAGGGGGGAGGGGGAGGGATTACGAGATCGTTAGTTTCCTCTGTATATCTCGCAGCTTCTTTCTTTCCAAAGACATAAGGAGATGAGCTATATATACTCAGTTTAGTTAATGGTGATATGACAGTGAATTATTGTCAATTAATGCATGCATCGACAATACTATGCTGTCTAAACAAACACTAATTGTCAAGAGGGTACTAAATCTACAATTACTTCAGTTGTTATTGTCGATATATGGGTTAGCCACAAATATTAACACATCAGTGCCACCATAACCATTCTGATATTGACCAAGAATCCAAATTGAATACAACATCTGATTTACAAACAAAATAAACTCCTATACAAAATTAAACTTAAATAAAGTCACTACTATCAAACCCAACCAAAAGATATTTCATTTTTCGATAATCAAACATAAACTCAAATTCATTAACTAAAACTAATTTTATTCATTTTGAATAACTTACAAAATCTTCTTTCGCAGTCAACTTCTTCTTAACTTTCTCATGCGCAGACAATAAGTCATCATACTTCTTTGCTAAGCTTAGGTTTGTCATAGGGTGATGTGATTGGAGGATAGCTAGCTGTTCAAAACACGCAGCACAAGAACAATGTTACCAGAGTTACAAATAATACAACCATAAACCAATAGAAGTGTGGGTAAACTGATAGGTATAGCTGGTAAAAGTTGCAAGTCTAATTGCTCTATCAAAAGGGCATTGACTGTTTTTAGTGACTCATTTTCTTTAGACTGTACACATTTTCAAAATAATTATGCCACATACATGAATGATTAATAGACCAATAAGTAATTAGGGGTTATTAACATCTACACACCACATTACCTTCTTATTCAACTTAATGGATAAACTCTCATTATAGTCTTCAAGGCCAAATTTTTGCCTTAGCTCTGCCTCCAAAGTTGCATTTTTTTCTTGTTAATTTTTGCACTCCAATATCTACAAACAAAAAAATTATTATGAATATCAGGGTTTGAAATAAAACAATCAATGGAGGGGATAATGATATATGCCTGTGACCTTACCTTCGCATCTAACTACCCCGTTAGATCTGCATACGCTAGTGCACATTGCTCATCAAGTACACGGTTCAATTGCATGTCCTCCTTTATTTGATCAATGGTTTCTCTCAACAAATTACATTCACTCGTCTGAGGTTAAAATGAGATGAAACAATTATTTTATAACCCAATTAAAACTGCACATATGAACTTCAATCCAACGCAACCTCTAAATTATCGACCCACTGGGAGTTCAACAATTTTCTAGTATGTCTTACTATGTTATTGCCGATTGTAGTATCATATTCCCCAAATTTGATAAGGCCAACACTCTGTAGTCGAAGATAGCTCAGCACTCTGTAATCGAAGATAGCTTAACATTCTAGAAGATTCCATGATTCCTCGACTTACCAAAAATAATCGTTGTAGCCCGGTCAAGAAGGAATTGTTAGAGATCTGCAAAGTTCGCCCACTGCCTCCGGAATAAGAGACTCTTTCTTTCTTTTTGAAAACAACCCGTATATACTATAAATACAGGCAGAGAATAGGTTCTAAGGGACCACATATTGGACATCACACTATCCTAAACATACGCAACACTCAGAAACTTGTAATAACTAACATCTATTAGATTTTAATTCAAAATCCTTCTCGAGGTCGTGGTTTTTCTCAGTTTCTTCTGAGTTTTCCACGTAAAATCTTGGTTGATACTTCTTTATTGCATAAACCTTACGAACATGTATTGGCAAAACTTTTTCTCCCAGAAAACATGTCATTATAATTGGTGTCGTCTGTGGGAAATCCACACCTTTTTTTACCATTTCCAAACCTGAGCATCGTCCAATGACCAACATGAACTTAAGAAGCCATTCTAGTACCATAAGAGATCAGGACATTCCAGGAGCTCTTGATCTGCACGGTGCGGTTCTTGAACTTCAAAAACAAATGGCTTCAGAGAAAAATTAGAGACTGGAAGATCAGCGGGTTCACGCTCAAGCTCTGCAAATGGAGAGAGACGAATGCAGGAAAGCCCTAGATCAGCAGATTTAAACCCATCAAAAGGAAATGGAAAGATTGCGAAGAACACAACATCGAATAGCAACTCTCCAAGCTTCGCCACCACTGGCTCAAAGTGAGCATCGATCGATAGCAATCCAACGTGATGATCAGCCTAGAGAAGACGACCAACGAATGTCTCGATCCAGATCTGAAAATCCTAATAAAGTCACTTGACATTTTGGTTTAACTTCTTCGGCCTCGACAACCCAAGGAAGTCGACGTACACAACACCAGACTCACCGACAGAAAGGAGACCCATCAGAGATTGATTGGGACCAGAGGGACAGGGTAATTTTGTTCCTCAGGTTACAGCCTTGCCTCTTCCCCCCGTAGAAATTCCTCACTCTGGATGACCTTAACAACAAAATTTAAGCTATCAACTATGATATCCCTGGCCGACGATCTAAGCTCGACGGGATCGAAACAAACCCTATCTCTCCATATCTAAAAATTATGTTTATTCCAGACAACTTCCATATGCCCAAATTCATCCAGTATGCAAGCCTCACCGATCCACTTATACATGTTCGACATTTCAAAGCTGCTGTTGGGTTGTACTCCAAACTCGACCACATGCTTTGTCGACTGTTTAACATGAGCTTAAAGGAAGAACCACTCCGATGGTTCCATACTATACAAGAAGCTTCCATTACCTCTTTCCATCCAATTACAAAATCTATTCGAGTCCAACTACGCTCATGCTAGGGAACGTGAAATCATAGTTGGCTTTTTATTTTACTTCGAGCAAGGCGCAAAAGAAACCTTGACAAGTTTTTATAAATGTTTCCTACAAGAAACACAGAGGATTGGAAATTTAGACCCCAAAATCGTGGTTCCAGCGTTTACTTCCGCCCTACACATCGACTCGAAAGTTTGCGAAGAACTTACTCTACACAAACCATGTACAGTCACTGAAATGATTGACGTGGTTAATAATTACATCGAGCTGGGGCGCTAGAAGAAAGATAAAATGAAAAGCCTTTTTGTCATACATTCTCAAAAAGTATCTTCGACCCCGTCTCAAAGAGCAGTTGCCACAACAACATCGAAGCCTCCTGCCAAAAATACTGATAACATTCAAAGAAGAGAGGGTAAATCGGATAGGCCTGTCCCAATTCTACCACTCATGACAACAACTTTCTCCGCTATCTTAACAGCAATAAAGGGAGACGAGTGTTATCGTGCACCACAGGTTATTGCAGATCTTCCGAACAAACCCTTATGTCAATATCATAATGTGTATAGTCATGAGACTGATAGCTACTACTCCCTCATTCGTATCTTTCACCGTATCCTCTTGGCTGGAAGACTCCATAATTATGCTGTCGACATTCAGAAATTTCTCGATAAACAAGCAAAAACTATTAAAGTCGAACATAATCATATCCAGGGCCCAACTCGACATTAATACATGATCGAGATTGAAAAAGGGAAGAAAAGAAAACAAGATGATCCTATTACGTCTTGCTGCAAAATGACTTCCTCAGATAAATCAGCAAAACTTCTTCCCAGCACCAACAAACCCAAACGTCCTTACCAGATAACATTCGAGGACTATGACACTAGCCATGTACAATACCCACATGATGACCCACTTGTTATTATGCTTAAAGTTGGGCAGGATTACCTACATAGACTTCTCATTAATACCGGTATTGCCGCAAATGTCTTATTCCAAAGAGCAATCGAAGTGTTAGGACTTACAGATTCCATCAAAGCTTCGACAACAACAATCACAGGCCTCAATGGTTCCAAAGAATCAACCACAGGAGAAATCACTCTCCACGTTCAAGCAGGTTCAGAAACCACATTCATCAAATTTCTTGCAATTGATGCAGAGTCCAAATATTTAGGCATTCTGGGACGTAGCTGGTTACATTCGATCAAAGCAATACCATCGATCTACCATCTAGCACTACGTTTTCCTACGGAACACGGAGTCCATGAAATCAAGGGTAGCCAAGCAGTCGTACGCATGCGTGAATATACCACCGTCAACCCCCATACAACAAAATTCCTCAAGGCATAACAACTACAGTCTACTACACCACCCATATTTGAACAACATGATGTTGAAGTGGTTGACACTGTTGAACTCGATGGCCCCGGGCACACAAATTTCATTTGATCTAAGCAGTCACTCGACGAAAAAGAAGCCATGATACAGCTCCTAAAGAAAAACATCGACATTTTCGCCTGGACTTTTCAAGAAATGCCCAGAATCGATCCTTCTATCGCTTGCCACCACCTCAACCTCTTTCCAGACAGCAAGGCAGGCATACAAAAATGACGAAACTTGGCTCCCAGACTTTGAGAAGCAGTTAATAAAGAAATTGATAAACTCTTTCGTGTCGGCTTTATTCAGGAAGCTAAATATCTGAAGTGGGTCTCCAATATCGTCGCCGTGCCAAAGAAAAGTGGTAAAATATAGATTTGTGTTGATTTCACTGAACCTAACAAATTTATACCGAAAGATTGTTTTCCACTACCTTTGATTCCGCAACTTCTCGACTCAGTCGCAAGATACAAACATCTTTCTATGATGGATGCCGCCTCAGGATACAACCAAGTTCCACTCGCCGAAGAAGATCAGGAAAAAACTACTTTTATAACTGAAAAAGGACTTTACTATTTCACAGTGATGCCATTTGGGTTAAAAAATGCTGGCGCTACTTACCAACGATTGGTCACTCAAATGTTCAAAGAATAGCTCGGCCACATTATGGAAGTATATTTCGATGATATGATTTGCAAAATCTTGAAAAGAGCAAATAATTTCTAACACCTCCAAACTATCTTCGATATCCTTCGACAATACCAGATGAAGCTCAACCTAGAGAAATGTCAATTCGGCGTTGGTTCTAGAAATTCCTAGGCCATCTGGTCAGCAAACAAGGAATTAAAATCGATCCAGCTCAAATCAAATCCCTAATGGCAATGCCATCTCCTTGAAAAAAAAAAGATGTTCAAAAATTCGCCGGCAAGATAGCCGCTCTTCACAGATTCATCTCAAAGTCATCTGATCGATGCAAACTTCTTTACCTTCTTCTTCGTGGAAACCCCACAACTCTTTCAAACAAACAGCAAAAAGAAGTTCTATGGACTCCTGATTGTGAACTGGCATTTCACGATCTTAAAAGATACTTGGGATATTCTCCTATAATGAGTACTCCCATTGATGGTGAATTACTTACCATGTACTTATCTACAACTGATGATTCCATCAGCTCTATTCTTATCCGAGAAGATGCAGGAATCGAAAAACCAATTTACTTTATCAGTAAAACTCTCATGTCTACTGAAAAATGGTATACTACCACAGAAAAATAATTGATCGCCTTGGTTTACAGCTCTCAAAAACTCCGTTTATACTTCCAAGCTCACCCCATCAAAATTATTACAGAATACCCTCTCAAACTCGTACTCTTCAACAAAGAAAAATCTCGACGAGTTCAATAGTGGTCTGTTTCCCTTGTGAGTATGACATTTCTTTTGAACCTCAAATATGAATCAGGGGGCAAGCTGTAGCCAACTTTTTGGCAGATTTCCCAGTTAGAGACCCCAATTGGGAAGAACTCAAAGAAATCTTTACTGACGACTAAATTGTCGAACCAGACGCATGGTCTAAGAGTTATGGTTGGTGACTTTTTACGGACGGATCAGCAGGACCACAAGGTTCTGGAATTGGAATCGTACTCGTCACACCTTCCAATCATCGCATAGAAAAAGCTCTTAAACTAAAATGTTATGCCACCAATAATGAAACAGAGTATGAAGGCATTTTGCACGACCTTGATCTCACACTTACTCTTGGAGCTGAAGAATTAGCAGTTTAAGTCGACTTCTTACTCGTCGCCAATCATTACAACAAAACTTTCTGAAAAACATGCAAGATGGTTGATTATGCTGCACTAGTCGAAGACAAAATGAAGAAATTCAAGCATGCCACCATTTTATATTTACCTCGGCAAGAAAATTGTCATGCCGATGCCTTAACTTACATTGTTGCCATGCTGGGAGACAGTGAGAAAATATCTTTAGACATCGAGATCCTTGAACACTCTAGCCTCGATATCTTATCCACACTTCACTTGACGGTTACTGGAGATGACGATCTTAAAGATTGGAGAAAGCCATTTTCTGCATACCTCAACTCTAACATACTCTCCAGTAACAAAGAAGAAGCTCGATCCCTGTTAGCCAAGTGCCCCAGATTTACAGTTCAAAATGGTATATTATATCCACTCACTGGAGGAGGGCCAATATCAAATGTATATCACATAAACAAGCTCAAATAAAAATCAGAGAGCTTCACAAAGGTATTTGTGGTGCACATATTTCGGGTCGATCACTAGCTCAACGTGCATTCACACAGGGATTCTATTAGTTCAAAATGAGAGAAGACTGCGAAGACTTTATTCGGAAATGCTACAAATGCCAAATTCATGCTCTGGACATCAAGTGCCCCGCCCTCGATTTACATGTCAGTAATGTCCTTTGACCATTTAAACGATGGGAAATCGACATCATTGGTCCTTTCTATTCAGCCTCAGGAAACAGAAGATTCATCTTGGTTGCTATTGATTACTTCAACAAGTGGGTCGAAGTAGTTCCCTTATGCCATACTGATGAGAATGAGGTTATCAAAATCCTTTGGAAGCACATCATTACCCGGTTTGGCTGTCCACAGATGATACGTTCTGATAATGGTAATCAATTCATCAGCACAAAAGTATTTGCTTTCCTTCATAAATACAAGATTCAGTTGACGACTTCCACACCATATTACCCTCAAGGAAATGGGCAAGCTGAAGCCATTAAAAAAAGATCAAGTCTGGCTTACGCAAGCACCTTGATGACAAGAAAGGAAGATGGGTCGACGAACTCCTCAATGTATTATGGGCTTACCATACCACTCCTTGAGTATCCACCAGATGTATGCCTTTTATGATGGTTTTTGGTACTGAAGCAGTCATACCCTCAGATCTCGATCTACCCAGTGCTCAACACAAAATTACTGATGAAGATAATAAACTCAGACTCCTTTGCAACCTTAATTGGATCGAGGAAACCAGAGACAAGGTCATTGCCAATTTGGGTTGTTACCATGATACATTGAAAAATTCATACAACAAGAGAGTTAGAGAACAAAAATTTGGTATCGAAGACCTTGTCCTACGAAGGATACAAGACCATACCCGACCTAAAAACTCTGGAAAATTATCAGAAAACTGGGAAATACCGTACATTGTGTGCAATAAAATAGATAGTGGAACTTATTAGCTTATGACTGAAGACGAAGTTCAGCTTGAGTACCCATGGAACACTGCTCAACTTAAACTGTTTTACAGATGATATATTGTAATCGTTTACTTCGAATCAAATAGACACTTTGTTATACACAAACTCTTTACTACTTCGACTTGTCTTAGATATATACTTTACAAGTATTTATTTGATAAAGTCTCTTTACTACTTCGACTTTTCTTTGATATATACTTTACAAGTATTTATCTGACAAAGTCTTTTTACTACTTCGACTTGTCTTCGATATATACTTTACAAGTATTTCTCTGATAAAGTCTCTTTACTACTTTGACTTGTCTTTGATATATACTTTACAAGTATTTATCTGATAGCCTCTTTACTACTTCGACTTGTCTTCGATATATACTTTACAAGTATTTATCTGATAAAGATCTTTTTACTACTTCGACTTGTCTTCGATATATACTTTACAAGTATTTCCCTGACAAAGTCTTTTTACTACTTTGACTTGTCTTTGATATATACTTTACAAGTATTTATCTGACAAAGTTTCTTTACTACTTCGACTTGTCTTCGATATATACTTTACAAGTATTTATCTGACAAAGATCTTTTTATAACTTCGACTTGCCTTCAATATATACTTTACAAGTATTTATCGGACAAAGATCTCTTTACTACTTCGACTTGTCTTTGATATATACTTTACAAGTATTTATCTGACAAAGATCTCTTTACTACTTCGACTTGTCTTTGATATATACTTTACAAGTATTTATCTGACAAAGATCTCTTTACTACTTCGACTTGTCTTTGATATATACTTTACAAGTATTTATCTGATAAAGATCTCTTTACTACTTCGACTTGTCTTCGATATATACTTTACAAGTATTTATCTGACAGTCTCTTTACTACTTCGACTTGTCTTCGATAAATACTTTACAAGTATTTATCTGACAATAGATCTCTTTACTTCTATCACATCTACTACAACTTATTTTCAAAATAAAATAGATAGTCATCACTACGTTAAAACAAACAAACACATTATTCACACATAAAATTCAAACTGTTTTCGGTCCCACTGACCATTTGTTACAACTTTTAAAAAATAATGTTCATTACTCCACAATTAACATTTCCGAAAGAGATTTATTTTCATTCACAAGACCTTCGGGCACCTGCACATCTGCTACGTCCCTCACAAACTATCCTTCGACCTCCATAATCTTCACGTCATCAACAACTTTAGTTCCTCCATGCACATCCGGAGTCTGTGGTAATTCATCGTCAGAACTATCATCACATGGCAGCCCACCAGCCTTTACAACTCCTTTGCAATATTTCTTTCTCTCTTCAGACTCATCAAACTGCTCCTTAAAGTGCATTCTCACTTCTTGGCATTTTTACAGCTTTTCTTCATTCATTCGATTTTTTAATTCATCGAGCATTTTCTTCTGCTCCAACTCCATTGCTTTTCGAACATCGTCATCTTTTTCTCAAACTCCATTTTCTGCAAAGCCAAAACCTCCTTTTCCTTCTCTAGCACTTTTTTGCCTCCGCCAATGCTGCATCCTTCACTTTATTTGCTTCTAATTTATACCTATTCAGCGTCGTATTCAGCTTGGTATTCTCCGCAGTCAACTCCTAAATATTTATGTACCCAACAAACTGGTTGGCCAGATCACCACTACCCTCCACCCATCCCATTGCTTGACTCATCACTATTTTAATCTGCATGAAAGTCATATAATGATTATTTGCTTGATTTACCAAATTTTTATTCGAGCATAAGCTTTAAAATTTCTCACCTTCGACAAGTTACCCTGTGCTTCGCCTAAAAGGTATCCAAACTGTTAATACCCACCATACAGTCCTCCATCTCTTTCTTCAACGTCTCAGCCCCCCAAGAAAAAGTTTCCATCGTCTCTGCCATCTCCTTTTTCAAACTCCCCCCCTAACCCCTTCTTCGCAGTTCCAGCAGTAGTCTTCTTGGGATGACACTGCTTGAACTTCGTGGAGGTAACCCACACTCCCCACAGCAGGTTTTATCAGCAACTTCGACACCTTCAGATGATGATTGTCGATTATTCTCTTTGGATTCAGCAATGAAAGTTTTTCCACATTTACCTTCCTTTTCCTCTTGTTTTTTCCTAGAGACTCCCCCAGCATCGCATCAATCTCAGTATCTGTGTTATAACCTGTTAACGACGGGTTATTTAAAGGTAAAATTGCATCTGTAGCTCTTTTATTCTTCGCTGACATCTTTTCTCCGATAATTGATACTTCAGCACCTTTGGTTCTCGACCTCTTGAAAAATCTCACTGAACTGATCTTGATTTGTCACTAAATTATCGATCCTGCCAAAAAATCCTTTCCTTATCTTATACAACTTCTCATTTACAATAGTTGTCTTCCCGATCTCCTTCAATACTGCAAACACAAAACGGATAAAAATCTTTACACAAATCCATATAACCTGAAAATTCATCAAGCTTAAACATTTAAGTTACCTAACCACAGACCTAGATGAAACATTTTTCTTTTAAGCGGCTCCCCTGGATCTTTAGGATCAAACTCTTAATTTCCAGATACTAGTAATTAGTCTTCGGTATATGGACCTCCAGTGGATACCATATCGTAAAACATCGATCTCTTCAAAAACCTCGCCAAATAGCGATACCCTTATAACTTTGGGTTCATTTTCATCGTGTAGTATACACACAAATCATCTACCGTTATTACCTCTTCCTCTCTAGCTTTTAGTCTGCCATTTATCATACCACATACCCTAAACAGGTCATATACATTCGAATTGAATTGACCTGGGGCTACATCGAAGAAATTCATTAACTTTTTCTGATCCGCCCTGAGGGTAACTTTAGTCCTTTCTTTATCTGTTCTCGATGAACAAGAATACCATCAAGAGGTATATCCTGGTCGATCATTTCTTATTAATACTTCTCTAATCTAACATCATCAGGGATACCATATTTCTTTTTAAATCTTACAATTTCCTTTGTTTCTAAACCCTATCCATAATAGGCTTCTTCATCCTTTTCAATATCTTCTTTCCCATTCCCACTCCCTTCTCGATCACTCGCTTGAGGCTCATGATCTACACCAGTTTCACTCACCTCTTTCTCAGGTGCCTCATGCACACTAGGGGACTACCCTAAACTCTTCCCCATCCCTTGTGTCTGCACTGCTCGAACCTACCCTGTATCTCCCCCCCCAACTGTTGCACACACGTTCTCACGTCGATCGTCAAAGGCACTACATCTTCAAAACTCTCAAATATATCTTTATCATCATTTAAATTGGGTTTAACCATTTAAGAACCTGTAAATCAGATTTCATATTTTCAACACAGTTAGAATTTTACATATGTGATACATATATACATATTCTTATGTTAACATATTCATAATAGATCTCGGTGTTGAGGTCACTTTCCAATACCTCATTCACTTTCCCATCTGTTACAATCATAACATTTATATTTACATAGTTCTAGATCTAATCCATATCAGATTTTTTCACTTAGATTTTTTATCATCCATACACAATTTCATAAGTTCTCAATGTTTCATCTCATTTAATTCAGTAACCTCGATAAACTCGTTCATTACTATTTTCTTATCGAAATAATAGAAAGTTGAATGGCTTCTCGAAGACGTTATCGCTTTTCCCCCCCAAAACTAGTTATTTCCATTTATACGAATTCTCATTCTCCGACGTGAAATTCGGCAATCAACCGCAACAATCCAAAACCTCTCTGCATATCTCGCTCCCTCAAAATCATCTCCTCCCACAGCGCCGTACTTGCAGGGCCCTTCCAAATCCCTATTACTTCCCTTCCCTCTTATTTTTATGCAAACTCATAATCACCGCCACAAAGAAATTAAAATTTCACATTAACAAAATTACATCTGTCGCTATTAATCCTTCCCCTCCATGGACGTCTCCCCTTTATTTTCACTTCATTAGTCGTTATTGATCAAACTTTAACAAATAAATCTACTTACGAAGCAAATTGTACAAACAAAATTTTTTATAACCTTGTTGCAATGCAGCTTCAGTATCCCTCTCCTTCTCGCTCGCTTTGCCCTTTCAATCCACACGCAAATTTCCTCCTTCACAATCGTATCTAACAACTGCGGCAATGAGCAATAACATTCCCTCCCACTCAATTTTTTTTTCAATTTGCAAGTGATATGATAGTCGCCTACCTCTGACATATTTATAGCCCTCACGTTGACTGTCTGTCATACCACTTGGCGCGGTCCAGTTCGTCGAATACAATGCCTCATACATTTTTTCTCGACATCTTTGGCTCTTAATCTCCTACCCTTTAATAATTTTTACATTTGCCCTTCGACCTTCTAACTCTCGAAGAATATCTACAGCCACATTCATCTCTGTCAGTGTACGCTTCATCTTTTCCAATAACCAATATACATCATTTCTTTATACTTCATAGCATCACCTAATGGAAAACATCTTGCCATATTCATTTCGCATATACATTCCCTTCTTTTATCCTATTTTAAGCAAATACTTATATTTAAGGGATCATTTTCAACTCAGTTGATTACATTTTGTTTACTTACACTTCGTTTAAACATATTTTTATTTCCCTACAGTTGACAGCTACATCACATGTTCGACATAACAATACATGTTCAACTTTGTACACTTGCCAATATCCGACCAAATTCTATCACACATTTTGTAATCATATTGGATACTCTCGATAGCAAACCAGAAACAATTCAATTCACCAATACATTTTTATTTATTTCAACTCATTTCTTACATTCGATATCTCTCACATTCGATTACATACTCATTTCATACATTTGACATCTATCTCTTTCGAGTACATTCACTTATAATACATAATAATTTTCTTCCATTACAATTTAACTGCTATTGCTAACTTCCTCGACATGTCACTATTTTCTTTGTCTGTTTTTCACCAGAATCGGACATTAAAGCCTCTTTTAGTCATCGAAGCTCAATGAATCTCAAGTCACTGAACTTCTACGAAACGCTTCAGCAGGAAAAGACAACAAAAATTGTAAGCACACCCACCGCATTTGGCAAGATCCTTGGACACCCATCCAAACTTCGTATCTTCATCACCAGTAAAAACAGTTACCCCTTCAACCCCCAACTGACTCCAAACTTACCTTCACATACGCATGATGCTCCTACTATTTCCAACTGAAGCACGTTGTTTCTATTTTTTCTTTGCTCCCACCTCGCTGTTCTACTCCGATCACATAACCCATTTTTATCTCTCAATCTACGACAATTTCATCCGACAAATCACTGTCTTTCACGCCAAACTTAATAATTAACCATACTTGGGGAGACCTCATTGCCCAAACACCATTATCCACCTTCAAATAAACCCCTATTTATACCCAGCATCCTTAAATTATATTTACTGTACACATTAATTCTGCCTCGAAGCCAGCATGACCAGATACAACTTACCTTGACCTCGGTAATGACATTTATTGACTTATGCAAAATTTGGCAACCTCTTCATATTCCAGTTTTTCTTCTCGACATAACTACAAGTACTTCTATCGAGAATGGGGCGATTGTAGTATCATAGTCCCCAAATTCGATAAGGCCAACACTCTGTAGTCGAAGATAGGCCACACTCTGTAGTCGAAGATAGCTCAACACTCTGTAATCGAATAACTTAACATTCTAGAAGATTCCATAATTCCTCGACTTATCAAAAATAACCGTTGTAGCCCGGTCAGGGAACTGTTAAAGATCCGTAAAATTTGCCTACTACCTCCGGAATAGGACTTTTTTTTTTGTAAATTACTTGTATATGCTATAAATACATGCAGAGAATATGTTTTAAGGGACCACAACATTGGACATCACACTATCCTAAACATACGCAACACTCAGAAACTTGTAATAACTAGCATCTACTAGATTTTTATACGAATCCGCCTCGCGGGTCGTGGTTTTTCTCAATTTTTGTTATGTTTTCCCACGTAAATCTTGGTTGATACTTCTTTATTGCATAAACCTTACGAAAAGTATTGGTAAAGGTTTTCCTCCTGGAAAATACGCCATTACATCGATATCGATAATATTACATATATATGACTTCACATAGACTGCCATAATTGTCGAACTCGACAACATTGTATATGCATAACTTCACATACACTATCATAATTGTCGAACTCGATAATATGATATAAGGATAACTTCATATAATACTAACATTAAGTTGCATGTAGATAGTGAACAATAAGCATTGTTGCAGGTATAACTGACTTCTCTTTCAGGGCCTCTACTAGATTTATACTGGTTTCAGACTTTTTATCTTTATCTTCCTTAAGCTATGAAGCTCATCATTTAATGCTGTGATTTGCTGATCCTGCCCGCCAGATTTAGCCCATGTTGGCATATGGTATCATAGGCATTTGGAGACAGAGTGGCAGGCTCATTGAGCTACAAAAGTGTTTGTGAACTGAATAAATATTAGAGAATAAATATTAGGGAATACATTTTGTGAAGTGTATAGAATATAAGGAAGTTAATCAAATTATCGTATGATGTATTAATCGATGCATCATATTGTTCACAAACATCTTCACATTGTCCACGGGGGTGTCACCATCCTCATTGACATAGGCTTCCTTCATTCGATGAATTCCAAATAACCCAACATCATCATCTGCAGCCAAGTCAACAGTAATGGATAAATCATCGTCCACGAGATCGTGGTAAACCACTTCGAGTATCCCTTCGTATATACTGGAGGCCCCTCTCATACCCTCCGTCTCCTTTCAGCCTTCTTTCAATACCCAATCCTTCCACTTTTTTGCAGAGAAGCTATCAACCCACTCATACTTAGGGGACAGAAAAAAAAAATCCGGAACCTTCCCTTAGCTGGCCGCGGGGGGGGGGGGCGTAAAGGGCTATGGCG